>OZ004709.1:12929020-13146520 GCA_963924515.1 Vespertilio murinus
TTAGAGGTAGCTGTGTACCTGAGGCACTTGGGGAAAGTTCCCGAGAAATTAGATAAATAGAGCAGAACGGAGTAGCTGGAAAGTCTGGAAAATAAAATTCAAGGTTTTCAGGGAGAATGGCCATGCATCCTCCTGTTGTTTAACTTCTCTAGCCTGATCCTCCTTCAGGGCAGCAACAATGCTTCAGACTTGTCCAGCTAACATGGCTTAGTGGTCTGCCTTGAGCTTTGAACCAAGAGACCATGGTTTGATTCTGGGTCAGAGCATAAGCCCAAGTTATGGGCTCATTTCCCAGTGGGGGCCTTGCAGAAGGCAGCTGGTCAATGATTCTCTCCCATTGATGTTTTGATCTCTATCCTTTCCTCTCTAGAATCAATTTAAAAAAAAAAGTTAAAAAAAAAAAAAAACACTTGTGAAGGAAAGGAGCCACATGCTAACCTGACAAGCTCAGGGGAGGCTTGCATGGCAGTATTGCAAACTCAGAGACCTAAAATAACCACAAAATAAGGTTTGGAAATTAAATATTTAAACTAAAAACAGGTTATAGTGGGTAGTCATGTCCTAGGCCAATATTTTCCCAGACAAAGATCAACTTAGATCTTCTTTACAGACCATATTGGCCTCTAAGATAACATATCTGTGAGATGTCTGGTTACCATGTAACATCCTTTTTTTTTTTTTTCTGGAGCCCCTGGGGCACAACAAAATGTGGTGGGCACCAGGACAGATGTCTCAAATTCCTTCTTTATCATATTAATTGTTCCTACACTCACCTAAGTATGTGTCCATCATTTACTTTTTATCCAATCCCAGGGGTTTCCCACCACTTTGCTTTCTTCCTCCTCCTTAATCCACCACCAATAAATTTCATGTAACCTACCTATGTCCCTCCTTTGATTGTAATGTATAAACGGAAATGTAACCCACCATTCTTGGGAGCATTATCTCAATTTATTGAGTTTCTGCTTCCTGGAATGTGTGGACAGTTTGGCTCAAATAAATTCACAAAAAATTCTTTACAGGTCTCAATATTTTTTTTTGTTTTTGTTTTTTTCGTTAACAGACTAAAGAGATTACTTTCCACTTAGTAAGTCATATTTAAGAGTAGAACCAGTATTTTGCAAATTACCTTGGAATTAAGGACTCTAGACTTTTCTCCTTGTAACCTACCTGAGGAGGCATATTCTAGGCATTTTAAATTTCAAGTTAACAAGTGATATCCAGGAGGTACCAAATGTTTCTTGGTTCTGTATTTCTCTGTGCAGATAGGTTGCTTAGTCCAGTTTCTCTTTTCCTTCATGTATTACTTTTCATGCAGTGGCTGCCCTTTATCTTGCTCAGTCTATCCAAGGTTTTAATTCTTTACCTTAAAAATGAGCAACTCTTCGATTTACTAAACCTTTATATGAATTTTGACCTAAATCTATTAATCTTCAAAGCAAGCATTTATGGGTTTTCAATTCAATTTAAAAAGTCCTTAAATCAATACCTAAATGACTCAAATATTCCTTGCTATTATTAATCACTGAGGTTTTTTTTGTGTTTCCTCTTATAAGAGTTAACTGATTCATATTCTTTGACATTTTCCAAGCAAGAACAGCCATTTTAGAATTCATTACTGGGGTCCTTAGCTGGATACTTTCCTCTTGTGAATTCTGACCCTTCACAGTTCAACTTTCTCTAGCACATAATTGCAAACTCTACATGGCTCCCTTCTGATTGTGACTTTTAAAAATTGCCTCTGTTCATTTTTCTGCCTTCTCTTTTCAATAAGGCCCCGTGAGGGTCCTCTAATTTTTTGGAGCTTTGTTGGATTTCAGTCTATTAGGATAAGCAGAAAATGGGGGGAAAAGTGTCTCCCAACTATGAGGAAATGACTTAAAGCAACCCCTTTCCAAATGTGCCCTTACCTCTCATTTCTCACCTACACCTGGGCACACAGGCACCCTGAGATCAAGAGATCTACTCAAGAGCGACTGATAAGGACATGAGCCTCCCCTTCACTACTTCTCCTTGCTGTACCCACATAGGCAGCCTGCAGGGCAAGCAGGGGGCACTGGGGAGGCTGCCAAACTCCAAGAGTCTCTACCTTGAGAGCAAAACCTTTAGTGCATTTCATATGAAAATAATTCACTGGCTGCAATTCAAGTTTGCCTGAGTCATTTTTCTTACATCATCCAAGAAATAACACCTGATTCACCTGTAAATCTCTTCTTTGGGAGGGACTGTGTTTTTTTCTCCTGATGACTAGGGGTGAATTCCTCACAGAGAAATTCAGGGACTTGTAAAAGGGCGGTCTGATTTGGGATAGGGAACATTTTAATGTCATAGTCACTCTTATGTATTTATTCAGAAACTGTGCTTGAGCACCAATTATGCAAATACATTTGCCAAGCAGGGTGGTCTAATTGGCTACAAAGGAGAAGTAAGGGATTGATGCCATAACTCCTTGGTGGGCATTCACATCAGCAGTCTCCAGACTAGTTGCTCCTAGGATACACATTCTAGGATAAACATATCCACCACTTTTTTGGTTTCTATTATCCTGTTGAGAAGTAGGCCGATAGTTAGTGCCAAGTCATTTCTTACTGACTGTTTTTAAGGTCTTGTTGGTAAATTTGATAATTTATTATGGTGGTTTGAAATCTCTCATATTTTCCAGCACTCAGTGTTTTATTATGGGTGACTTACAATATGTTTTGCAAACCCTAAATGTTCATTTAGCTATGTTTGATTTCCTGCGTAGCCACCAACTAATTAAATTTTAGAAACTGCAATGATTATTTCTAAAAATTCTACTTGATGCTCAATCAAATCCAGCTATTTTTGTTGTTGGTTGCAATTGTTAGTATGTTGTTTTGTGCCTTCATTTTCTTCTCTGATAATTTTAAGCATACACAAATTAGTATCAATAGCTAATGATTGTACTATCTGAAGTGACCCAGAGCCTGATAGATTAGTTCATAATATGTTTCATAATTTAATATTTTAGACTTAGAATTCACTAGGATATAACTTTACCAGTAGCATTTTTTACCTTAATTTATTGGTTAAATAGACATGAAAAAAGTATAAATTGGTTGTTCAGTTCTCAGGGTAGGGCTTTTATATATTTTTTTCTTCTTCAGGAGTTTGAAACTATTTTTGTAATTTCTTTCTGCATATTTCTCCCTGTTTATTCATTGTCTTAGTGTTTACACCTCTGACATTTTAGCCTTATTCATGGGCCATACCAATTTCACCTTGCTCATTTGAGTACCTATAAGATCTTTTAAATGCCAGCCTCTTTGCTTTTACATCCTGCCACCTCTTCTCTCCTCTTTGTCTCCTTTCTCCTACTCAATCAAGGCAGTTAAAAATATCAGTATCAATTCATCTCTCTCATATTCAATTTCTCATATCCTATCTAATAAAACCCTAATAATATGCAAACCAACCCAATGGCAGAATGACTGGTCGCTATGTTGTGCACTGACCACCAGGGAGCAGATGCTCAATGCAGGAGCTGCCCCTTGGTGGTCAGTGCAGAGGTGGTGGGAACCTCTCCCGCCTCTCCACTGCAGGTGTGTGGCAAGGAGCAAGGGGTCCTGGAGTGCTAGAGCCCCGAACTGCAAAAGGGATGTCTCACTGCTGGCTTAAGTGAGCAGGTGGACATCCCTGGGGGGATCCCGGACTGCAAGAGGGCACAGGCCGGTTTGAGAAACGCCCCCCACCCGAGTGCACGAATGTCATGCACTGGGTATATATATATATATATATATATATATATATATATATATATACAGATACACACACACACACACACACACACACACACATATATATATATATATATATATATATATATATATATACTCACATACAGATATATATACACACACAATAAGAAAGACAATTTATTTTCTTAACTATATATCTGTTTCTTTCTTCCCCTCACTATATAGTTATACTTCACATATATAGATATGCACACATATTTATTATACATTTATCTATTGTTTATTGCAAAATAATATAAATTAAAATGATATTCTTTAAAAATACAGTAATAAAATATCACATGAATTTGGTTAAATGTCACAAGAAAGCCAATTATACTATGCTATAAATTATATACAATGTACTATATAATTTAATAAAAATCAATATTGAAGAAAATATTAATTGGACATAAAATGATAAAAGTTTGATTTTTAAGTGCAAACATTGGCTAAAGATTTGAATCAGCAACATGCATGAAAGTTAATCCAAAAATTAACTGGAACCTGCCTAGGAATAAATTAATTTACTTGGTATATATCACTAAAATTATTTTTCATTCTAATAGAGTGATAATTGAATTCTTCATTTCTAATCTGAGGTAGGGGAGATACTACCTTCACAACATAATTACTTGTCTAGTTAAATACATCATGCTTTTTTTGTGTGGGAATAATTTGCTTTTAAATTCATGCTGAGAAGCAACCAGCTTCTCTTTATCATAATATAATTTAACCAAACGTAGCATTCCTTCTCCATCAAATTAAAGCAATTTAGAAAATTGAAGAGTCTCTGGGTCTTGGCTCTTCAATCATCTCTCATTGTTGCTCTCTGCAGGAAAAAAAAAAAACGAACTGGAAAAAACCTCTAATGGCTTAATTTTCTTTCATATAACTAAGCCAGGGAAATGATGCCCTTACAGATGATAATGGCTCGGAGACTCTTGCCAGCAATACTTATGTACACTACCTTTGCTGGGTCAAGCCAGACCCTCCCAGGCTCTTGCTGAGCAAATTTACAGCTAGAGATAATCACTGAAAATAAAATGTTTAGATTAGCATTTAGACATCTATAATATTGGCCAAGATGTCTCTCTTAACTCATTCCCCCTATCTCATTCTTTCTCACTCTCTGTCAACCTCTTTCTCTCTCATTTTTCTCCCACATACTCATAAGCACAGACCCCCAATCAGTGGCATCATTACACAAAAAGAACAGGATTACTTTCATATTGGACATTAACCCAATGAGGAGGTGTGCCATCACTCCATAATGAACAATAGCACATATTCTTCTCATTGGATCTCTGGTTTTAAGTGAATATAAAAGTATTTGATAAATGTATTTGAAATCACAAAATTTAAGTAATATTAAAAAGATCTGCATGCTTCATGATAGCAGTTGTAAGGAATTTGCAAAAGGACGTTATAAAGACATTAGAGGAAGGAAAATAAACTGATTTTGGTTATAAAAAGTAATTTGAACGTATTCTTTCTGAACCATATTTGGAATTATGATCTTTGGATGATTATGGAAGCATGCAAAATCTCATGTTGTTTATATTTTAACATAAAGAACAAAATCACAAAATTTCTGGACACAAAGAAAATCGACTTCTTGCATGATTTCACTAGCAAGGTACCACTACTGTGAGAAATCTGGTCTTTGGCATTTGCCTGTGTTTGCTTTATCATTGTAGGAAAATGTTTACAATAAATTATATGCAATTTTCACCTACAACATAGTCTGGATAATCATTTTTACAAAGTCATATGTAATTAAGAATAAGTATAAACTAATTTAACTCATAACTTCAGAGCTTTGGATCTTTGTAGAATATATCATTTTTTCTGTATTATAAATTTTAGGTAAAGTTGATATGTTCTGTATAATTGTTCACTACTGTAGCTTTTTAGTTATAAAAAATTCAACACATAAAAATTGAGAAAATAAGCCCAGTGTAGCTAATCCCCACATATAGAACTCATCACTTTATCTCTACTTCTAACCAAGTTTCACCTCCAAATGGATTATTTTGAAATTTCCTGCACCATATAATTTCATCACTAAATATTCTCTCATGATCTCTAAAAGATAATGACTCAAACATAACCACAGTACCTATACTATTTCATTCTGTACTTAAGTGTATTTATATTAGTACAGACAGATACATTGATTCAATTGAACCATTTAAAGCACTACTAAAAATCAACACACAATAACTTTTTACTGAATCCCTAATAAAAAAATTTCCCTAACAGTATACCAGTATAAACAAAGCCTCATTCATGGGTAGAAATTCTCATATTTCATTAGACATTTCCAGTTTTCTTACCCAAACTCCTGCCTGGTTCATGTGCCTACCAGTAGTGAATGAGAGTACCATTTGTCGTGATGATTTCTAATACCAATAGTGACCAATGTTTTTCATCCCTGAGAACTAAAAGGATCTGAAATGGTATTGCAGCTTTCATTTGCATCTACATTCTTGCTGTTGAAATAAATCACATTTTCCAGTGGGTTACTTTGGTTTTCTATTAATTGAATTTCCTAGTCATATTTCTTATTTTTTCCTACTATGGCATTTGTATTTATCATTTTACTTATATCCTAGTTAAAATAATTGCAATATATTTTCCAGTGAGTGGCTTGTCTCTTTGCTATGTTTGTTGTCATGTGTTGAATAACAACCACAACAAAAATTAACTTTGAATCATTCAAAAATGAGCATCTTTTCATTTATGGTTGACACTCAACCACTGAATTATGCCAGTTTGGCAGAATTCATTATCTTCGCTTATAAAGGACCTTAGCAAAGAATAAATAAAAGTGTAATTATTTTATAGTGGTTAAAATGCATAATATTAAATATATGCTCTGAAATATTTTTAAGTGGATAGTTCAGTAGAGTTAAGTATATTCACATTGTTGAGCAACAGATTTCTAGAACTTTCTCATTTTTGCAACACTGAAACTCTAACCTACTAATCACTAATTTCTCCCTCCTTTACCTCAGTTCTTGGCAATCTAATTTCTATTTTTTCTTTTTATAATCTTGACCAATTTAGAAGCTTCACATGAGTGGAATCATAGAGTATTTGTTCTTTTGTGACTGGCTTGTCACGTAGCATAATGTCCTTAAGATTCATCCATGTTGTTGCATGTGACAATATTTCCCTCCTTTTGAAGGCTGAATGAAATTTTTTATTATATGTTTATACCATTTTTAAATCAATTTATCTGTGAATGAACATTTGGATTACTTCCACTTTTGGAATAGTGTGAATAATGCTGCAGTGAACATGGGGTGAAAATATATCTTCAAGGTCTTGCTTTGGAAACCTACCCAGATGTAGGATTGTTAGATAATAGTATTTTAAGAAACTCCTATGTTTTCTAACATACCACTTTACATTCCCACCACCAACCTCAAATAAGGGCATTACTGAAGACCTCACTCTAATATACAGCTTTCCCACTCTTCTCTGCCTTTGAGACCCTGCCAGGTGTCAGTGATGGTAGCTGATTGCCTTGCTATAGCAAGCTCTAAATACTAGTCTTTGGGCCATCAGGCATGGCTCAGCGTTTGAGAGTCCACCTATGAACCAGGAGGTCATGGTTCAATTACCAGTCAGGGCACAAGCCTGAGTTTCTGGCTCAGTCCCAAGTGTGGGTAGAACAGGAGGCAGCTGATCAATGATTCGCTCTCATCATTGATATTTTTATCTTTCCCTCTCTCATCCTTTCTGAAATCAATAAAAATATATCTAAAAATAAATAAATAATAGTCTTTGCTTGTTCTTATTAGGGTGGCCTTTATTTATTGCCACCCAGAATTCAAACTCACACTGAACCCCAAATCTGAAAAAATGGATTGCTCTTTGATAAAAATTAATTACCTAGCTCATAAACTCATTTGGTATGTCTGTGAAACTACTGGTCATTGACCAAATTCTAACTTTATCTAAATATAAAAGATAAGCAGAAACATTATGAATAGTATATTAATTAAAAGGTAGAAATGCCTTACCATATATTAACATATATTTTTAAAATTATAATAGTTCAAATGAGAGGACACTTCTAAAATGGTCAGGAAAATTAATATAATTAAAAATGACATAATAAAGACAGTCTCTGAACTATTTAGAAATTTTATACTACATTTCTAAACATGAACATGTTTTTGATTTTTTTTTAAAGTTAAGAATGACTGCAATTAAGTGAAAGTGTTATACATCATAACAAATGATTTTAGACCTGAATGGTGCTAGGAAGTAAATTTAGTCTTAAGTGTTTTTACATCCATTGTAAGAAAATAAATTACTTAAGCATCTAGCTTAATAGGTCAGGTAAAGAGTAATATATCACAGGTAAGGGCAACTTAGTTACAGAGTTCCCATCAGTGCAATGCTGCTCTCTCTCTCTCCCTCTCTCCTTTTTTTTTGTATCTGCTTTTCATTTTGATTTACTTTAGACATTTTCACTCCTTGCAATTTTCTAGCCTCATCTAATAGAATTTACCTCAAATGTTCTCTGCTCTCTTTCCATTTCTTCCTTCATATCATCCTTTGAAGTCCAACTAAATCTGCCTCCTTTTATGAAATATTCTTCGACAATAATCAGGTTATGGTAAAAAAAATACAGAATTTGTAACATGGACTAATCCCAGGTATATTTAAAATCAGTACTTAATTATGCCCACTCTAATTATATGTATGGCATCTCTAACTAGATTAGTAGCTTTTCCACAGCCTTATCCAGATGGTTTCCCTGCACAGGTTATAAAGTGATTGGCAAAGAGTTTACTTTTAAAGAAGCACTAATGCATTGTGACATGTCGATGATAATATTTTTCCAGCTATGGAACAAGAGATGGTGAATTGTACCAAAGGTCAGAAATAAAGCAATGGTTTTGTCCAAAGCCCAGAGAATGTGTGATATTTCCAGATAGGTAATAGATTTTTGTTTCCATTACTTGCACTGATTTCATTATCATTTAATGTTTCTTTGGACCCTTCTGTTATCACACAGGCTGTGATTCCATTGCATTTATTTTGCCACTTAATAGGATTTAATCTCTCAAACATCTTGTGCTAAAGGATGTTCAGTTATACTTTAAAACAATAGCAGGAGAGCCACCACTTGTAATTTTAAAATTATTTCTTCCTCTTCTGCCATCCTTCCTTCCACCTTTCCCCCTCTATCCTACTGATTGACAAAACATTCCAATGCACAGAAAATTCCAATGAATGTTTAGGGGAGAGCTGCATCCCCATTCATACACAAAAGATGATAAAGGTCACATATGAACAAGCATTCAGAAACAATCTGTTAATGGGGCAGATAAGCACTTGCATTTTTGAATGCTGCTCTCCTGAGCTAAGAAACAGCTGTTAGATAGTAATCTGTTTAGACTGCCTGCTTGTCATATCAAAGGCTTTTAGTTTTGTAATAAAGATAGGGGGACAATGCAGAATTTCCCTGTGATGGGGTTAATTAAGCTTTTCTAAAGGTTTTTATACTTCAAAGTGTCAAATAAAAAAGTGTGGAGTTAAGAAGAGACAATACAAATGGATTATGGCAAGAGGAGAGAATGGTTTTTGCCACTTGAGAGAGACACTATCTCAGAAGGAAGAATACTTTGACCATAAAAATTCACAAGCATCTCAAAGGTTCAGCAGAAGAGAGAGGGGGGGGGTGAATGAGTCTATGAAGAATTGGATGTAGGAACATGGGATTGAAAGGGGTTATCCATAGTTGGTTAAGAAATGTTTTACTTAATGGCAAGTGAGTTAGAGTAAGGATGGGTAAATTTCAGGTGTCTGGAAATAAGATAAGCTGAACTAAAATTTGATCAAACCAAGATAGCAAGTACTATTTTGTCCAGGTTGGTCAGTAGGTACACACAATTCAGCTAAGCATTTATGAAGCAAAGAATGGCAACTAGAGAGTCTTTGGCCTTCTCAGTAAATAAAGTGAGTATCCATAAGTCTTGTTTAAGCCATATGAGAAGGATGGTTACTTACTTTAAACTGTTTTTAGAACACAAAGAGATGGGGGAATATTTTTTTTAAACCTTCATTATATTTCAGGATCACAGAACTTGGGTCAAGTTCAGGGTTGTCAATTGCTTCAATATGGGAATTACCTGACAATTCTGAGACTGAATACATAAATGGCCAGCCCATATATGACAATAAAACTGACTCATGTTCTCTACAGCAACCCCATAGGAAGACAAACCATACAGTGTAGCAATTGGCCCACAGTTATCAGGATTTGGTCAATGGCCACCAGTATCTTTATCATTTGCCTCTGGTCTCAACTCAGGACCAACCAGAGAAAGCCAATTAATCTCACACAAATCACCTAGGGCTACAGGGTTTCCCAAACTTTTGACATATGTGTACTCCTTCTATAATTTTTGTAATGCTGAGTACCCCTCGTCAAAAAAAAAAATGGGTGTATTTTAATAACAATCAAAATCTATTTATTTTTTTTATTTTTTTGGTACATACACAAAATAATAATAAATGAAAAATAAAATTATTCATAATAAAATATAAATAAAAGTTATATTATAAATAACATTTATTTGCACACTGGACCATCTCACACCTCACAAGACTGTCTTGACTTGACTCATGAGAACATAGAATTAGGCGCAGCTAAACACAGTGCAGTGCATATCCCCACCAAACTCCAGTGCAACGCGTACCCCCACCAAACTCTTCCCATATCCGTGGGGGTACGGGTACCACAACTTGGGAAACACTGATCCTAGGGCACTGTATCCCCTGCTTCCCTAAAACAGCAATCTCTAATTAGAGCATTCCTCATTATTTCCCTCGTCTTTGTTTTTGTTATTTAATATATTTCATTGATTTTAGAGAGGAAGGAAGAGAGAGAGAGAGAGAGAGAGAGAGAGAGAGAGAGAGAGAGAGAGAGAGAGAGAGAGAATCATTGTTCAGCTGTCTCCTGCATGCTCCACACTGGGGATTGAGCCTGTAACCTGGGCACATGCTCTGAGTTGGAATCAAACCTAACCTCTTGGTTCATAGATCGATGCTCAACCACTGAGCAACAACATCAGGGTATTTCCCTTGCTTTTATCAGATTTTTCTCATTCCCCCGCCTACCTTTAAGTATCTTCACCAAAGGCAAGTGCTAATCTGATGTCCTTGCAATCATCACAAGCTCTGAGTAAATTGCCCCCAATTGTTCTTATTTGGGTGATCTTTGTTCATGTCCATAGTTTTCTGGGAGACAGGATCTGCACAGCTTGTCAACATAGACCCCAGCCTTCAACCATAAGAGGTATCCAAAAGGTCACTTGTGCCTAACTGGTTGTGACTTCAAGGGTTCATACCAATGTGGTAAGTCCATACTAAATCTGAACTCAGTGCTGCTTTGAGTTTCTCTGCTATTTATCCTCAGTATGTTACTCCAGTTTTGTTACTGGGTCCCATTGGTTGTCATCTTTGGTGGAAACAAGGACATTCCTTTTGGTGCTTCTGTTTTGTCTTGAGCTGTCTGAAAGTATTGATTACTGTAAGAGAATCATTGGCATAGGCACTGTCAGCCCATGGTTCAAGCTGACCTCAAGACTGTATATTTTAAAAGCATTTACTTGTTTGCTAGTTACTTTTCTTTGATATTTTTCATGTTTGAAAATTAAAATTCTGAATATTTAGACATGAAGAGGAATTATTAGTTAAGTGTATATTGGCACAGTTTCATAGATTATAAAAGACTTATTCAAAATTGGCAGAATTGAAACAGAATCTCTCCAAATTTTATTTTTACTTCCTGTTATAGACACAGGAGGGCATTTACTTTAGATCTTTTAAGTCATCTCTACAAAAATATCTTGACAGTTATATGGACATCTACTTATTTACTTTGAGGCAAGAAATTATTAGCAGCCTTGTCATACCCTAAATATCCTTTAAAATAGCCCTTCTCCCTTCTGTCTTGTGTCATATTACTTGAAGCCACACACACAGTATCCTTGATTCTCATCATTACCATTTCATTCCTTTTAGTTTGACAGAGGTTTTGGTTATGTCCCAACTTGAATGAAAAATGCTTCTAGAAAGAATCAAATATAATCAGGCCTAAAGCATATGACAGAAGCTTATTAAGTGTTGGTACATTCAACCACATCATTTGACATTTACCTTGAATGACAAGTGGTCAAATTACACAGTGGAATACTACTCAGCCATAAAACAGAAGGAAATAACAGCATGGATGGTCCTGGAAAGTATTATGCTAAGTGAAATAAGCCAGCCAGAGAAAGACAAGTCCCATATGATTTTACTTATATGTTAATCTAATGAACAAAATAAACTCATAGATACAGAGAAATACTGACAGCTGTCAGAAGGTAAAGAGGTTGGGTGGCTGGGTGGAAAGGTGACGAGATTTAGTAAAAACAAAAAACAACAAAACAAAACAAAAACTCATAGACAAAAACAGTAGAAGCAAAGGGAGATGGAGGAAGTGTAAGAGGTTAAAGGGGGATAAATGGTGACTTCGGGTGGTGAACATACAATATAATATACAGAGGATATATTCTAGAATCGTACACCTGAAATCTATATAATTTCATTAACCAATGTCACCCCAATGAATTCAATAATTTTTTTTTAAATTGCAAAATAAAAAGGTAGGGCTGGAATGAGACAGTTGAGTTCTTGACTTTACTCATGCTTTTGGAGTTTAGTGAAGTTGGTAAAATTATCTTCCTGCCAGCAAATTCCTTGTGGTCACGGCCACCCAAGAAACACCACACAGTGACATTTTCTCTGTGCTCCTGGATCCCTGTGAACGTGGGTGTTGTTGTTGTGCTGTTTCTACTGTCATTTTATTTCATTTCAGCCTGTCTCTCACCGTCCTTATCCAGATGCCTTTATGTCTTTCTCAGTCATAATCCATTAGGTCCTGGCATCCTTCAGAGTCCCATTTAAGTTGGCAAATAGAGGATAATGCTTTCATCATTAACACATAAAACACACTGATGCTTGGTAGAGTGGCCACAATAACAAATGGGTGTTTGACGCCTGAGAAATTTGAACAAGAACAGTTCATTTACATTAACAAATGATAGTCTCCCAAGTTCTAATTTAGCATAACCAGGACTAAGGAAATCAGGAAAGGAAGGAGAGAAATAGCTTGGGTGAAAATAATAGGAGAGACTTCATTCAGTGGGAAGTTAAGCAGGGCCTGGATTAGTAATGTTAAACACACTGGATAATTATGCATTAAAGGTAAATCAATAAAGTGGCAGAAAGCAAATAACATGGTGAGTGCTGGTGGGATAATAGTTATTTTTCTGGACCATTTAAGTGCAGTGCAGTCGAGGGAGAAGAACTTTGCAAATTCAGAAGGTGTTTTTGGTTTTGAGGTTATTTTTAAGGAAAGGTCCTTTTATGCCCCCCCCCCCCAATTAAGTGATGATTCCCATTTTGCAAGAGAAATGGGGTAAGGTTATTAAAAGTGGTTTACATTCAAATTTAAGACCTTCCCCTAAGTCAAGGACATGTGAAACTCCCTTCTTCATGAAAATGTTCCTTCATTCTACCCATTTTGTGTGTGTGTGTGTGTGTGTGTGTGTGTGTGTGTGTGTGTTTGCAAACTATGTATCTAGAAGGTCAAAAAAGTAACTGGTAAGAGAGCATAAAAATATGCTTTATGCTCAGATACTCATCTCTTACTTAAAACAATCTAGGAAAATAGGTATTGTATTCATTCCCATTTTTAGAAACAAAGATTTACAAAACTTGAGGCATGCAAAACCTACGAATCATCCACAGTCTACAAAAGGTTGAGCCAGAATTGACCGCTGTTTAGTCTGTCTGTCCTCAATAAATAATTCCTAAGTGAATAAAGGTTCACTACTAGGATTTGAGCTGGGCACTGAGTGTCCGTGGGGTAAGGGAGTGATTCCAATCTGCTTCATTCTACCCCAACACACATAAGTCTCCCCATGCTGATAAGCAGAGTATGAGGTTAAGAGCAGAGTCTGGAGCTAGATTACATGAGTAATGCCCAGTTCTTTTGCACACTAGCAATGTGAGTCAGAGGAAGTTTACTTTAGCTCTCTGTGTCTCAGTTTTCTGGGCTATAAAATGAGATAATATTGGTGACCACTTAGTAGGGTTATTGTGAGGATTAAATTTATTCATATATTAAAATAATTACAAACAAATGCTTATATAGGTTTGCTATTCCTTTTTCTTGGACAAATACAGATAAACAACATACTTGTAGCTGATTAAATTCTTTATGATTTATCCTACTTCAATTAATATCTTATATTACTCTTGCACATATAAGTTGTGTATAATATCTAAGACTTTCAAGGGTTATGAGAAATAAGTTGTCTTATACTTCTTAGTCCTTCAAAAATTTGACCATGAAAAAATTGTAGGCACTTTTAAAATGTAATTGGCACTATATACTTTATATTTATGAACATTAATAATTGAAGTGCCTGATGTCACATATACCAAAGGCATAGATTTTGGTATGAAAAGATTAAACCAGACTGATGGAGAGCATGATACAAAATGGTCTTGATTTGACCTTCAACTTTGATACATGTATTTAGACTATCAGTTCTACTTTTAGTTTTCTTGCTTGCATTATGGTAATAGTGGTGCAAAATGAATAGGGTGATTGTAAATTTGGAATGACTTTTATACATAGGCAATAGTGTCATAAATGTTAGCTATTATCATTTGTTGTGGCTTTGTCCTCCCTTAAATTTCCACAGGTTAGACAGTTGCATGGTTTAAGGAAGGAAACATAATTTTCCATCTACCTCTCTGAGTTCTTAGCTGAGACTCCTGTAATAAAGAACAAATCTATAGGAGAAAAATAGGAATTTATTAACATCTGTACCTCATGTATAGTTGGTACATATGTGGGATAAAATTAGTAACAACCTGAGATGCCTTAGAATTCAGAATTTAACACCATCTTAATAAGGAAAGGGGAGGAGGAATATCGGTGCCTTAGGGTAGAGTAAATAGTTACTAGGAAAAATAAATGGGCCCTTGGAATAATAGATGGGAAATGTGATAGTTTCTGAGAAGGTTTGTCTGGGTGTGATATCACAGCTTCTAGACTCCTCTCTAGTGAGGACTCTATCTTCCCTGATGGATGTAACTTCTTGGGAGGGGATTTATGATGATTACTTTCCTGCTGGAGGATCTATCTTTAAGCAGATAAGGGGAGTTCAGAGAAAATCTCTTTCTCTCCTTTTGCTGTTTTCCAAGTAACTACAGCTCAAAATAATCAATGTACCAAAGCTGCATGTATTGTGATGGCATCTTCTGCTACCCCTCAACAAGGTAAGCCCTTCCTCGAGCTTTCACCTTGAAATTCATATCACTTACATATCCTTTGTGAATTCTACTGGAACATGTTCACGTATTTAGGGGAAACCACAAACATGTAACTACTCATGCACAGTAATACACACTCTAGCATCACTTATTCTATGTCATGTTAGAAACCCAAGGCCCATTCACTCTGCATGTCTATACCTTTATATTGAGTTAAATTGATCTTTTGTTCACTCTCACCATCCTTCTTTCAGAGAGGAAAATATTTTCTGAAATAGTGAATAAGAGGATATCTGAAGGATAGGTCACAGCCAACTGGTTAAAATTAGAATGAAAAAAGAAAATACTCAAGGCAGCTAATTCACATGTGTCAAATGCCTTCGGTTGACGACAAAAGTACAAAAGGACCTGTAGTTGATGGAGAGGGCTGATGCAGACAAATGACATCATAGTTCAAGATGATACTGTTTAGATTGCATCAACATCTTAAATTTACAAAGTGCTATATGACACAGTGGTACAAATAACAAACTGAACAAGACATAAAAACCTAAAAATATTTGCAACCATTATGCTCAGCAGAGGGTTATTTATTTATTTATTTATTTATGTATTTATTTATTTATTTATTTTACTATTGACAGAGCTTTTACAAGGACATGTTGTATTTATTTTTATTAATACTATTTTTAAGTCTGGCCAGTGTTTTTCAGTGGTAGAGCATCTGCCTATGAACCAGGAGGCCACAGTCAGGGAACATGCCCAGGTTGCAGGCTCAGTCCCTCATAGGGGGTGTGCAGAAGGCAGCCGATCAATGATTTTCCCTTATCATTGATGTTTCTATCTCTCTCTTTTTCTCCTGAAATCAATAAAACATGTACATGTATTTCAAAAAGATGATTGTACACCTTTTAAAAAGACCTTATATTTTCTTCACATTGGGCCTATCTGTGTCTTTTCTTCTTAACATATTCTTAAGGATTTCATAATTTCTGTAGCTGCTTCAAAACAGATTTTTTGGAGAGCAGATTTTGATTTCTAGGTGGGTAGTTTGTATTACAATAACAATATAGTAACAATGTTTGTACATTTGTATTTTAGTCAATTTCATTAGCCTGAGAAATTCTAACATTTTTTAAAAATTATCAGGCTTAACAAGTATGATTTTAAAGTCAATATATGTGAACCTATGTGTGCCAATATTTATAATGATTATTTATTTTTATTATTTTACTCAACTTAATCTTTGAATGCCAACAAGTTTATTTTTAACATTAGATTACGTTTCCTTAAAGTTCATATGAAAAAAAATTAAAAAAAGACATGTATATTATAAATAAAAATTCCAAGAGAAATTATTAATACTTTTTTTAAGCCTGGCCAGTGTTTTTCAGTGGTAGAGCATCTGCCTATGAACCAGAAGGCCACAGTCAGGGCACATGCCCGGGGTGCAGGCTCAATCCCTTGTAGGGGGTGTGCAGAAGGCAGCCGATCAATGATTCTCTCTCAGCATTGATGTTTCTATATCACTCTCTTTTTCTCCAGTTTTTTCTGAAATCAATAAAAAATGTACATGTATTTCAAAAAGATGATTTTATGCCTTTTAAAAAGATGTCAGTCGAGCCACTTATATTAAAATCAATTTGGCATTGGTGGGGAACATTAAAAATAAGTCATGATAAGTAATATAGAATATCTGCATTATATACTTCTGGTAGTAAATATTGATGTTATTAAACCCAAAATTCTCATTAATATTAAATAGAAAACCTATTCAAAATGTTAAATATATATTACTGAAGTTATCAAATAAATATCTATATAAAGATGAATGGAAGTCAACACTCAGAAGGACATGTAGAGAGGATAATCTGGAACTTTGGAATCACCTTTTCTCTGGAAGCATTGTATTAATCCTAAAGAGATTCTCACATAAAAGTTTAAGGTGATTATCAAGGTTTCTAGAAACGAATGAAGGTGACCAAAGAATCACAGGACTCATTTAAAACACATTTTCTGTCCAGACCTGAAAGAATGCGATCTACTAAAAAATGGAAATCAGAAGTTCAGAGCCAAGCCAGAAGACCAGCTCTCAATCATCTTTCAATCTATAAAACCGAATTTCAGTGCATTTGGCTTCCTGGAATTTTATTATAGAGTCCAGTAAGGCATTGACTGTCTTTATTCCTTCTACTTCTCACCCTCACCTAATATATATACCGCCATCACATCTATGTTAGGTTATTTTAAATTCCAGGTCAACTTCTTATCCCCTTACATATGAATGAGGCACTGGGATAGAAACAGATACTAGTCCTATGTAATAATCCTATATAATAAAGAGGTCATATGCAAATTGACCATCACTCCAACACACAAGATGGCCACCCCATCTGGCCAATGATGGCTGTCCCCATGTGGACACATGATGGCTACCACAATATGGCCAGCAGGGGAGGGCAATTAGGGGGAAACAGGCCTGCAGTGGAGGGAAGTTGGGAGGGACTAGGCCTGAAGGGGAGGGCAGTTAGGGGTGACCAGGCCTCCAAGGGAGGGCAGTTAGGAGTTACTGGGCTGGCAAATGAGGGCATTTGAGGGTGACCAGGCCTGCAAGGGAGAATAGTTGGGGGGCACCAAGCCTATAAGGGAGGGAAGTTGGAAGGGACCAGGCCTACAGGGGAGGGCAGTTGGGGGAACCAGGATACAGAGGAGGGGAGTTGGGGGTGACCAGGCCCACAGGCATGGACAGTTAGGGGCAACCAGGCCAGCAGGCCTGGGCAATTAGGGGCAATTGGGCCAGCAGGGAAGCAGTTAGGCATCAATCAGGTTGGCAGGGAGTGGTTAGGGGGTAATCAGACTGGCAGACAGAAGCAGTTAGGGACAATCAGGCAGGCAGGCAGGCGAGAGGTTGGGAACCAGCAGTCCTGAATTCTGAGAGAGATGTCTGACTGCCCTGAGGGGTACCAGATTGGAGAGGGTGCAGGCTGGTCTGAGAGACACCCTCCCCCAACCCCATGCACGAATTTTGTGCACTGGGCCTCTGGTAATGATCATAATATGTATTAATTCCCAACCCTAGGGAATTAGCATCATTTCTTGCATTGCTTAATCTTCCTATCTTGCAAGAGGCAGCAGTGAAAATGAAGATGAATTAGAGAGTTATGTCTGGATGTAGACAGCCTAAGGCCACTATTAGAAACACTATTCAATATACTAGATTAATATATTACACTTAATACTCTTCTGAATTTCTACCAGTAATAACATGACCACATTGTGCTCAACCTTTCTACATTATCCCTTGTGATTTCCATTTATCATAAAATGTAATAAAGGCAGAGTCACTGTCTTACTATTAACATTAGTCATAGACTGCTTCTAATACATGTACTTTCTGCTGGAAATGAATAATCTGCACACTCTTTACTTACTAAATTAATTAAGCTGAAAATTCAGTTTGATCAAAAGGATACTTGCTCAACGTTAATTGACTTACTAAATTTCAGTTTTTAATGATCTGGGGGAAAATTCTTTGATGCATTGAGATTTCTGTGTAATTAAATAGCAAATAGATTTCTAAACTGTCATATGATATGTAGCATTTTAAATAATCTTAAATAGTAAGATTTCTTTAACACCATAGTTCAGAGATGAGTATCAGTAGGGTAAGGGTGTGATTCCAATTTGCTTAATTCTTATATTACTTAATATATCTTATATTAATATATTATATTACTCGTGGACATACAAGGCTTTAATGTAGTTTCATAAACTGAAAGGCACTTAGGTATTCACACATTGCTTATTCATGTTAGCTTTTGTGTATGTGTATTCTGTTCTTTGGAATAGTGGGCAAAATTGTGAAGAGGACAATTTATCTCTAGGACTCTTCTCCCAAGAATTTTTCCAAAAATTCATTCTCTCTTTGTTCTCTGGAGATATTCTAGCGACCACAATAGAGTCAGTCATTCACAGGATCCTTTTCTACAAGTAATTTTTATTTTCATTTTTATCCTGGTTGGTTATATGAAAATTATCAATTCTCCCTAACTGAGTACTCCAAACTACAGATTATTTAAATCACCATAGTCAGGGAGATAGATAACAAAACCCAGTTAGATCCAGATTAATCCAAGGTAGAGATACAACTAGCCAGAAAATGACACCGACCTCATTAGAAGCTCATTTTAATATGTCAGGATACTAAAATAACACACCCTGAAATGTAATGAATAGTCTGTTGAGGTCCTCCCCTGGGACCTCCCCTAAAATTCCTAACTATAGGAAATACTTGTAGACAAAACTTCTCAGGACAAAGAAGGCCAGTGTGAGCATGCCTGCGGCCCTTTCCTCAGGCTCCTTTTGGTTTCTTCGTCCTAAATTCTAAGGGTTCTGAGGAGACCTGCAACCAAAGGAGCCTTGGGCAGCGGTGGCTCCTCCTGGGTTATCCCTGGTCCTTTCTCCAAGGGTCCTCCTTTTACCTCACTGTCATAAGCTTTAATAAATTCATTTTCACTGCAGGAAGAGACTGGATTAAAATCATACACCTATGGATGCAGCAATGGGGAGGGGGAGGTAAGGGCAGAGGGTGGGGTGGGATATGGGAGGAAGGGAGCTATGGGGGGGAGGGGGGAGAAGAAATAATTGTAATAACCCGAGCAATAAAGATTTATTAAATTAAATAAAGAAAAAATATTCTTGTTGAGAAGTGTTTTAGATATATGAAGTGTTTTAAAAGATGAAAGGGATAAAAAGAAAGGAGAAGGAAGGAGGAGAGGAGAAATAGAGCAAATAAAAGGAGAATATCTCATGAAGTTTAATTTGGAAGAACTAGAAAGAAAGATATGAGAAGTTATTCAAGCAGTGCCTGGCAGCTTGATCAAGGAGATGAATTTGTGGTAAAGGTGGTGACTAATTCCTTAAGAAAAGGTACATGACCTTTTCCCTTCTTCACCAAAAATACAAAAAAATAAATAAAGACGAAGGCATTTATCTTTCTCTAATTGAGGTACTAGTATTTCCCTTAGCATAATGCTCTCCAGGTCCATTCATGCTGTTGCAAATGGTAGGAGTTCCTTCATTTTTACAGCAGCGTAGTATTCCATTATGTAGACATACCACAGTTTTTTAATCCATTTGTCTGCTGATGGGCAGTTAGACTGTTTCCAACACTTAGCTATTGTAAATTGTGATTCTATAAATATAGGTGTGCATATATCCTTTATGATTGGTGTTTCTAGTTTCTTGGGATATATTCCTAGAAGTGGAATCACTGGGTCAAATGGGAATTCCATTTTTAGTTTTTTAAAAAAAAAAAAAAAATATATATATATATATATATATATATATATATATATATATATTTAATTGATATTTCACAGAGAGGAAGGGAGAGAGATAGAGAGCTAGAAACTTCAATGAGAGAGAAACATCGACCAGCTTCCTCTTGCACACCCCCAACCGGGGATGTGCCTGCAACCAATGCACATGCCCCTGACCGGAATTGAACCAGGGACCTTTCAGTCTGCAGACTGATGCTCTACCACTGAGCCAAACCGGTTTTGGTCATTTTTAGTTTTTTGAGGACACTCCATAAGCGAAATAAGTCTGTCAGAGAAAGGTAAATATCACATGATCTGATTAATTTGTGGAATATAATGAATAATATAATATGATGAACAAAAACATATCCAGAGACAGAGAAGCATCTATCAGACTGTCAAAACTCAGAGGGAAGGTCGGGGGGGGGTGGAGGTAAGGGGGAGAGACCAACCAAAGGACATGTATGCATTATTATAAGCATAACCAGTGGAAACACACAACAGGGGAGTGAGGGCATGAGTGGTATGGGGAGAGAGGGGGAGGTAATAGAGGGGTAATACACATATTTAATATCTTAATCAATAAAGAAAAACAAATGAAGGCAAAAAAGGCACGAAATGTGTATCATTGAAAGAACAATTACCTTAAAAATATTGTAGAGAATTTATTCAATTATTAGTACAAGATGCTGAAATATGAATTTTAAGCAGAATATTATATCATCTTATGTTTATTCTTCATAGTAAAAATAATTCAGCTTTAACTCATACATTTTAAATTTATTCACTCAACACAATATTAATGTGATAATTATTGTGCATTTTGTAGAGCAGTGTTTTCCAAAGTGTGGTACATGTACCCCCAAGGGTACGGGAAGAGTTTGGTGGGGGTACATATTGCACCAGAGTTTGGTGGGGATATGCACTGCACCATGCTTAGCTGTACCTAATTCTACGTTCTCATGAATCAAATCAAGACAGTCTTGTGAGGTGTGAGATGGCCCGGTGTGCAAATAAATGTTATTTATAATATAACTTTTATTTATATTTTATTATGAATAATTTTATTTTTCATTTATTATTATTTTGTGTATGTACCTACAAAATAAAAAATAAATATATTTTGATTGTTATTAAAATGCATCCATTTTTTTGACGAGGGGTACTCAGTGTTACAAAAATTATAGAAGGGGTACACATATGTCGAACGTTTGGGAAACACTGTTGTAGAGGATAATTTGTATTTTAATGTTAATGTACTTTATTTTTTTAGCATTATTAGGCTTATAGAAAAGGCAAGAAGAGAGTACAGAGTTCTTCATTTCCCTCATTATTGACATCTTTCTTTAGAGTGGTACATTTGTCACAATTACAGAGCCAATGTTAATATATTAGTACTAGCTAAATTCAACTGTTTTTATTACATTTATTCCTTTTGTTGTACATTCCATAGTTTTGCAATTCTGTATGATACCATGTTGTACATTCCATAGTTTTGCCATTCTGTATGATACCATGTTGTACATTCCATAGTTTTGCTATTCTGTATGATACCATGTTGTACATTCCATAGTTTGAAACTATGCTGTATTATTTTGTTTGAAAATTTTCATAATGACATATATGAACCACATGGTATCATACAGAATAGTTTACCACCCTAAACACACACACACACACACACACACACACACACACACACACTTTGCTTTGCTTTCCTATCGTTTTTTGGTCACTATATTTTTATAAAGTATTGTGTTATTGATTACATTGATCCTTTCATCACCTGTTTTTCTGGCTGTGTGGCTCATTCTTTGGAGAGGCATCCCATACACCAAAAGGTTGTTGCAGGTTTGATTAGGGTGCATGTGGTAGGTAACCAATCAATGTTTCTCTCTCACACATCAATGTCTCTTTCTCTCTCTCTTTCTCTCTCTATTCCCCTCCTTCCTTGTGTTTCTATATAAAAATCAATAAAAATATATCTTTGGGTGAGGATTTAAAACATGCGCGCGCGCGCACACACACACACACACACACACACACACACACTCACACAAGACACCTGTGCTCCACTTATCTCTTCTTTCCTCTCTCTAAACTCCTGACAACCTCTGGTCTTTCCACTGTCTCTTTAGTTTTGCATTTTTGCTAATGTTATATACCGCAAACATTCATCATACAGCATGTAGCCTTTTCAGATTGTCTTTTTTCATTTTGCAGTATTTCATATTAATCTATGTATTTTTGTGGCTTGGTAACTTATTTGTAAAACCTGAATGAGTTAACAATTTTAGAGTTCCTTCAAGTAAAATGTGTGTCTATACAAAAAAAACAACTCCAATGTAACACCACCAAAGTTTGAACTCAAAACTTTTTCTACCCTTTGACAAAATTCCTAGGCTAAACGGATATGAGAAAAAAATCAAATCATCAAAAATGTCAGGATCCTGGCTCTGTAGTTTCTATATATGATAATTAGTAGGCTTACTAAAGGAAGCCATTGACTTCATGGAGTAAGTGCTTGTGGAAATGGGTAAACATGCACCACTGGAAATCTTACCAAAACAATAAATCCTTAGGTGCTCGGTGTGAGTCTCAGATGTGAATGCAACTGTTAAGACTTATAAGATGTAGGGGAGATAATTCCCACACATCCTCATTACATCTTTATGTGGCCAAATACAAAAGACACGTGGCATTAAAGAATAGCATTGGATTACATGATAAACACCAATAGCAAAAGTGGATTTCTTGCAAGAGCAAAATTGCATTGCCCCTAGCATCTAGTGACAAATGTTTTGCCATTAGTCTGATAAATAGGAAACAAAAGAAGCAGTTAACTCGCACCTGGCAAGTATAATATTTCACTCTCACCAACATGCTCTAGTGTCCCTCATACAACTAGGCAAAGAGATTGAGAAAGAAGGGCATTGTGTCAATTGGGCTGATTGATTTTGACTGTTGAGGGGAAAAAAATAGGATTCTACAAAAACAGTATTACCAAAGAGAAGTTAGGAGTGGAACTTAGGAGACCTATTACAGCATCTAGTGACAAAAATTAATGGAAGACTAGCAAGTAATGCTCATCCACACTGTTACTTGCTCGGTGTGAGGGCATATTTGAAGGTGTTAATGACGAGAAGGAAACTCAAGGAAGACTTCGCTTAAGCTCATAAGTCTATTTCTCAATCCCAGTGTTCATTCACAAATTTGATTAGTTTGCAAAAAGCTACTGAGATGCATATACATGTGAATTTTTCTGTATAGCTACTTCAATAAAAATGTTTTGAGTAAATAGAACACTCGGCAAATTAATCCTATCCCCCAGAAGTAAAGGCTTTTGTCACTCCATTAGTTAATCGCTCCTGATCAGCTGAGGTGCTGAAATCAAATAGTAATCAAATGGGAATGGAGAGCAAGTGCCAAAAATATTAGTGTTGCTATTGTGCCACAGAGTTATAGAAGCCAAGACTGCAGCATCCTTTTTAACCACCCCCCTTTTGTTGTCACATTTATTTAATCATTCATAGTGATTTTGCTTTGCTTTCCTATCATTTTTGGTCACTGTATTTTTATAAAGTGTCGTGTCATTGATTACATTGATCCTTTAGTCAATATTTTGCAAAACATCAGGAGAAGATTAAGATAGATGAGTGTGAAAATACTCCCAAACCCTGGATTTAAGATTTGGGTGGGGCAACCTATAATTTGAGTTAGTCTCTTTGAAGAAGTGTTAAGTATATTCTTGATTAGAAGAGGGACAGTGGCAGAAAGAAGAGGTAATCTTGTGTACATGGAGGAAGGAAAGTACCTGTGGATGATGGGAAGGCAAATTGATTGTAATGGCCATTTGCCATTTTTTTAAATTAGAATAATCCTCCTTCCTATTTGGAAAAAATCCTCAATTGTGTTTGCTATTGGTGGAAAAGAAAGTCTGACTAACTATTAAAATACTAGTGTCTGCAAAAAGGTCATTATTTATTTCCCCCTCTGAGAAAGATGGTGAGGAAAAGTGACTAGGTCATCAAAATTTTTATGCTCCTACCCAGGACTTTGATTCTGGGTTGGTAACAGAAAACCGAAAGGAAGATTAAACTTTACAACTTTATACTGTGCTAATGCCGAAGTAGAGAAGTGCCAGGTGTATGTATTGAGGGCATTCTGGTCACTTAGTTCCTGCTGTTTTTGTTTTGCTTTGTTTTGTTTTTTGCTTTTTGCTTCTTGTTCTTCCAAGTTTGTCTTAGATATTGTTTTCCAAGTCTACTACTACAGGTGTTAGTTATTGCTGGGAGTATCTTATATTTTTCCAGTCTATTTTTATTGTATCACTTTCAGCAACTAGAATCAGTTTCTGAGGCTTACAGTCAAAAACCTTGACCAATATCTGTGCCTTATCTAAATTGATGATTATAATAAGTTTGGAAGGCAGATGTTGTCAACCAAAATTTACAGATGAGAAAATGGAATCTTGGAGAGTTGAATGGACTTGAGATTATATTTGTTATAAGAGGCTGATAAAGAATTTTAGCCTTTATCTTTCCAACCTAAGTTTTCCATTTTAACCAATATCTGAGACCACCTTAAGACTAGGAAGGCCTTTCTAGTTTTTTTTGTGTTTTTTTTTCCAGTTGGACCTGCATTACCACCATTTGTCCACTAACCAGATCTGAAATATCATGGCTGACATGTACACATAAGGAATTATTTGACATTGAAATTGGGACTCTTTCTAGTTCTTTGTCCAGGATACTCAAGAATCTGGGAGGAAATCAAGTGGCCCTCCTTCTTAAAAATAGGAAACATAATATGTAGCTTCAAGTTGCAATACCACATCATCACCTATGTTTTCTGCCAAGGCCTGAGGTAGGAACTCAAATGCTAGGTTAAAACAATTTTCTAACTCCCCTGATTAATTTACAAATACTGAGATTGGGCTGAGCTCTTTTAGGACACTCAAGCAAAATCACTCCAATGACTCAGCTCCCCATGATCCTTTCACTCCTTAGAAACAACTCAGTATTAGGATGTAAGTAGATCTACTTTGTATCAAGTATGTGAGCCCTTCTCCTCCAGAAGAATGCAGATCCCTTGATTATAGATACAATATCTTCCCATCTCACTGTAATTTTTGGAATATGTGGTACGGTGTAGACCTAGAATAATTTATATATGAAAACTTGGTATGTAAAAACTTGCTAATAACATATGTGTATCAAGACAATCCATATTTAGAACTAACAACTTGTGTAAGCAGGAAAATAGATGATGGGATTAAAAAACAACAACAACAACATATGTGGACCACACAATATATACATGATGAGATGACATATTTATAGGATAATTTTTTGAGAGTTAATTTATGTGTACTATATTTGAAGCCTCTAGTTTCTTAGAAGGTTTTCCCCTCTCCCCCTGATGGATGTCTAATTAGTATGCTTTAAATTTAGAAAGCATGAATTAATTGCTGAAATTATGTCTTGGGAGAATTGGTACTAAAAAAAAATTCATCTGAAATAATAAGATTTGCAGATGAATTGTGAAAAGATACTCAGCAAGCCCCTTTGCTCATTGTCCTGACAAAAAGTGATGCCGTGCATTATTTTGTTATTAATTCCCTTTCAGGAAAGAAGTTTAAAAATTATAATGGGAAGAAACAAAAGCAGGTAAACATAGCAACTCTTATGGCATTTTCCTCTCAGCTGCCTCACCTAGTCTGGAAAGATGTCCCATGAGGGCTTGCTGGTTTTGAAAACAGAAATAGCTTCTCTCTGGTGCCTGGTATCTAAACCACTTCCTTGCACTCCAATTAGGGTTGCCACAATCTCATCTATGTTCCTAGGCACCACTGTAGTCTGATAATATTGGAATTTTTGTATAAAAATATGATGTAAAGGTTACTTCACATCTTTTCATTAATTTGTGAATTCTCCCATTTTTCATCAACTTATATATCATTCATCAAATAATTTAGTGCCTCCTTGAGGGCACTTTAAGTATTGGGGATACTGTGGTAAATACAGTATTCCTCACCTGAGACTTATCTGGGAAAACAGACATTAGATAGATAATCACATAGATAAAATATGTAGTGGGACAGTGATATTCCCACATCTACTGTGTGAATATGAAAAGCAATGTAATTTCTTGATTTATTCTATAACCATTATGGTATTTAACCTACATCCCCCCAATCACAGTCTTGGGACAGAAAAAAAATAAATGTTCAACATAATTTGAAGCTTATTATGATTCACTCACTTCAATGGTATCTTCTGTTGGATAAAATTTTCCATCTCTCAAATAATCTCCTTATGGTGCTCTTTCCAAGATGCAGTTTATAGGAATGGGGGGGGGGTGTATGGTTTGGGCAACCTCATGTCCTTGGCAATAGGGTTAAAGGGATTCCTGGCTACGTGCTTGTTTTTGGGGTGTCCTGTTATATTATCTGCTTGAATGCTCTGCACCCTTTTGGGTTCTGATGCTAAAGTCTATGGCTTGTGAACCATGGTTTCTCTCCCCCTTGCTAATTCTGCCTCCCCTCCATTCTCACTGATTATGGCCTCTGAGCCTCTGCTTCCTTCCTTCATCCAGGCATCTGTTCTCTACTGAGTAGGCATTTTGCCCCAACATACCTTGCCCCCTAAGAGGATAGCTGCCTTTTCATGTCACCGAGGAACAAAATCAGCTATGGAAATAAATGCCAAGCCTTCTCTCTGCTTCATTGTAACAGGTTGTCAGATTCACCTGGATGTGGCATCTCTCCAGGTCTCTATGTAACAGCCTTCTCCCAGAGTCCCGCACAAGGAGCAGGGAAAGGCCCCAGCACATTGCTGACTTTGCTGTCCATTCCCCAATCCCCACGCTGCCTTCACTTCTAGGAGATACTCTCCAGAAGCAAATTGCTGATTCAGCTGTAGAGCCTCCTCTGGAGTGGTCTGCTCTCCATTGTGGGCTGAGCTCCTGGGACTTATATGATAAGTGCAAGAAATTAAGGACACTGAGACCATTCCATTTTAATGGAAACTTGTCTGCTTCACTAAGTTTTTATGTGAGAAGCTTAATGTTAACCTTGGTATTCCTTTTTATATTTCATTGATTATAAACACTAAATATTTCACAAACGGATGTCTTCAATGAGTTCTAGCAGAGATCTGCTACCCAGATCACCAAAAAAGGAAGTCACAGAAATATTAGCCCCCTCACCTAAATAGTTATGAATTATAGTAGATTCAATAAATAAATAAATAAATAAATAAATAAACAAATAAATAAACTTAGAGGGTATGTTGAGAGAGTATAACTGGGAAATCTAGGTCCCTGAGGTATTGGGTTGAGACCTGAAGGACAAGAATAAGCTAACCAGAACCTGAAATATTGGATATTTCTGCCCCTCTTTGAATTAACTGAAAACAGACTACCTTATAGGGCATTTAATTAAAGTAATATAAGTCACACAGCATGCCTCAAAATCCTTGCAGCCATGCCTACTTCAGCAAACCCCAATTGTTCACGTTAAATGCCTCAGTGACAAGTTTTTAGCTGTGTGTTGATAATCTGTCTGCTACTTTATTTTGTATCTCACAGCCTTGGAATATCCTCTTTCTCTAAAGCAGAATAAGACACCCATCTCTGTTCAAAAGCAGCCAGGGGCTTCCCTCCTGACTTAGAGAAGAACCCCAGTCCTAAGACCTGCTATGGCTTCCCCCCACCTTGCCTGACCCAGCCATGGTTGCCTCCTCTCTGCTTCTTGCTCCAGTCATTGTCCTGTCAGAAACTTACGTGTGCTCTTCCCATTGCCCAGAGCAGACATCTGGCCGGTAGCCACTTGATTCACAGCCTCATATATCTCAGGTGTCTGTGCAATGTCACCTAAGCAGTAACACTTTTCTTACTCTCATACTTAAAATAGTCTTTCTGTCTCCTCAATCACTCTTTTTTCCCTTCCATGCTTTATTTTTCTCCATAGCACCATCACCATCTGACATACCATTTATTTCACTCACTTATCTAATTATTTCTGCTTCCTTCTTCCCTTCTAGCATACTTTATGGTTAGGTGGGGAATTTTGTATGTTTCATTCACTGGTGAATTCCCAGTGCCTCAAGCAGTGCTTGTCAACTGAAAGTTGTTCAATGAATGAAAAAATAAATAAGTCATAGAGAGTGGTACTTACTCAAGGTTCAACTGTAAATGTGCACAAACATGTGCACAGATTTGTGCACATTGAAAGGAAATTAATTAGAAGGTGGTCCTCAGGGTAGGACTGGGTGAGATGAGCCAGACATGCCCTGGAGCCAATCTCCCGTGGTATCTCCCTGACTGGGGCACAAAGGGCTTCTGCTGAGTGAGTGGGGTCCCTTGGCCCTGCCTGCGGGGATCGGGCTGAAAAGGGCAGTCTGACTTCCCCCAAGGAGTCCCAGAGTGCAAAAGGGCACTCTGCAAAGTTGCTGTTGCTTGGCAGCTCCTGTGCTGAGCATCTGCCCCTTTGTGGTCAATGCATGTCATAACTACCAGCTGGTCACTTAGCCTTTTATATATATAGATATTATATTGTAGTTTTATTCCCCTAACTTGTTGCTTTAGGGTATCAGGACTTTGTTCATGAAATTCTTTCTAACTAAATCTACCTTTTTTCTTCCCGGCATTATTTTTGATTCATATGTTGAACCGAGACAGATAACATTGATTATGTTCAGCTTTTATAATTTTTATTTGCCCTGCAATTATTATAATCGACTCTAGGGAGGTCCTGTGTCTTGTGCATAGTAACAAATGTTGGAATTATTAACACATTGCATATTTATAAAATACCTCTGCCATCATAAATCATCATATTTGTTAGTCAAATACTAATTCAAAAACTAACACAAATACATGCGTTTAGTCACAGAAGATATTACTATCATAAGAAAGTTTAAAGGCAATTCCATTCTTTGAATAAATCCATTATTTTAAAACAAGAAGAACTATAGTTACATTAATGTCTTTTCATACATTAATGTTTTCTGCTCAAGTTCACTAAAACATGAATAGCATAAAGTTCAACATGCTGAGATGTTAACAATAATTGAGAAGACTGTCAGGCTTAATAGAGTCTAGATTAATGAGTCTGAAATTACTGGCATTATTCAGTAGCTTTTAATTTTTTAACCTGGGATAATGCAATACATTATAAATGAAACATTGGGCTTCACCTATATGTGAAAGGTAAGAAAGTTAAACTATGTAGTGCAAGTATAAATTCATTAAAAATGATGAATTACATTCAAACAGAGTATATTTGATTCAAGAAGATAGAATTACAACCTACCTGAAATATTTTGAAAATGTTTGAGATAAGTAGAAAACAAAACTCCGAATCCTGTCACCTAACCCTCAAAGGAAGTGAAAGGAACTACTTAGACTCCATTCTTCTAATGCAGCAACAAATAAATGAAAAGCAAGAGTTAAGTTTACATATAAAAACAATCTGAACATTGATGTTCTGCACTGTTTTGGCCTATATGATGTAATTTTTAAAAAGCCAGAAATATCACCAAAACCTCCTTATACTAAATATCCTTTCTCCATCAGCATTAAATGCTTTAATACCTATTTGATTGTAGAAGAAAGGGATGGGATGAGAACAGAAGCATCACCTGCTGCATTGCTAACCTCATAGTGCTAATGAATTTCTTTGAAGAGGTGTCTGCAGAGGCAAGGTATCACAAAGCCTAACTTACTATCCATCACACACACACACACACACACACACACACACACACACACACACACAAAATCTCCTTCTACAAGTCCAAAGCATTATGGGTGAATAAGAATAAGATTCCTCCTGCCCTAGCCAGTTTCACTCAGTGGATAGAGCATCAGCCTGTGAACTGAAGGGTCTCAGGTTCCATTCCAATCAATGGCATGCCCTGATTGTGAGCTTAGTCCCCAGTGGGGGATGTGCAGGAAGCAGCCAATCAATGATTCTCTCTCAATGATGTTTCTATTTTTTTTCTTTCTCTTCCTTCATCTCTCAAATGAATAAAAATACACTTTTAAAAAAATATATTAAAGTTTCTGGAAGTTAAAGGGTCACATGGGAGAGCTTCAACTTCAAAGTTAACAATTCACTTTTGTAGAAGATCTACTCACTATACTGATTGTGATACACTGTGAGAATCCATATCTGTTTCCTCTTTATTACTTGATATAAAAATTCTACTTGATATATAAAGAAAAGTTTATATAACTTTTCTAAGATCTATGTATGTGGCCTCACCTTTTTTACCAGTAGGTATGCAAAAGGGGAAGTAATTTACCAGAGGATTCTGGCAAAGGTATTGTCAAATCACTGCCCTCCATTTGCAATCTGTTTTCAGTTGGTCCTACAGGATGGCAGTAATTATGGTATAGTAAGGATGGTAAGCTTTTCTTACATAGGCCATTCATGTACACATTTGACAAATACTTACTAGATGCCAGGTGTTGCTCTTGGTAGAGAAGCTACAGGGATGAACTTAGCAACATTCCTGGAGAAGTTGGAGGACACAGAGAAAAATAAATGGTGTTAAAAGTTATACAACCAATGAGTATCCAATTAATTAATATTCACATACACTATATGGCCAGTCTAAGATGCATCTAATCTCTCTGACATATCAATATGCTTTACAATTAATCCTCTTTTAAATGTGATATACTATGTTGATAAGTACTTAAAGAAAAATAAAATAAAGAAACATTATTCGGGGCTATTGTTTTAGATAGGGAGTCTAGGGGACGCCTCATCAAAGAGGTAGGAATGAGAAGAATCTAACACAGTGTATGTGAAAGTACTTTGTAAAATCTCTGTGCCATAGATACAGGAAGAGAGAGAGAGAAATACAGTTCACCCATTTGAAGTACATCCAATGGTTTTTAGTGTATTCAATGCTGTGCAAACATCACCACAATCAATCTAAGATTATTATTACCCCCAAAATAAAACCTATACATATTTGCAATTATTACCTATTTTTCCTCAAACTATCTATCCCTAGACAACCATGAATCTTCTTTCTGTCTCTCTGAATTTGCCTATTTTGGACATTTCATTTAAATAGGATCATACAAAATATGAGTTTCTTTAACTGAGCATAATGTATAATGTTTTCAAGGCTTAGGCATATTATAGCATGTATCAGTATTTCTTTCCTTTTTATTGCTTTCTATTATTCCATTGTGTGGATATACCATATCTTATTTATCTTTACATCAGTAGATGGACATTTGAGTTGTTTCTACTTTTGGCTGTTATGAATAATTCAAGTTCTCTTGCGTGTATACGTAGGGGTGCAATTGCTGAGTAAGATGGTAATTCTGTGTTTAAACTTTCAAACTGCCAGACTGTTTTCCAAAGTGATTCCACCCTTTTGTAGTCCCACCAGCTATGTTTCATGGTTCCAATTTTTCCATATCCCCACCAATACTTGTTATAAACTGTATTTTTATAGCCATCCTAGTGGATAAGAAGTGGTATCTCATCATAGTTTAGATTTGCATTTCCCTCATAGCTAATGATATTGAGCATCTTTTTTTAAAAATCTTTTTGGCCATCTGTTTATCTTCTTTGCAGAAATGATTATTCAAATTATTTGCCTATTTTATACTGAGTTGGGTTATAAGATTTTCCCTTATTGAGTAGTAAGATATATTTCTAGGTAAAAGTTCTCTATAAGGTATGAGATTTCAAAATATATGTCTGACTTGTGAGATTATATGTAGAAAGTAAAAAACTCCCCCCATGTTCAAAATTCAAGGGTAACATGTCAGTATTTTTTCTTTTTTACTAAATACGTTATTTTAAGTTTGAACAGTTTTGATTTATTTTTTAATATCTAATTTTAAGCAATCTAATTAGCAGTTGCAGCAAGAAAATCCTTTGGCTTAATTTTACTTTTGGGGCAAATGCTTAAGCTTAGGTCATGCTATGGGGAGTGTTTGCATATTCCAAAAAGCAGGGCCAAGCTGCAGGGTAGACTCAGCTCACTCATTCAGAATCAATCCTATGGATCTTGGCTAAGTCCTTAATATCAACTCAAACCTCAAGGGTCATTGTTCAGCTGGGTCAGCAGCTGAGGTTTTCTTAAAGAAGTCCTGATGATTAGTGAAGGGGTCAGCTTATTTGCCTTGGTGAAAGCATAAATCCAGTCTTGAATAATTAATTAAATTATTCATAATGCATGGTAAAAGGATGGAGCTCCAGGAAGATACAGGGGTTTCCCAGCAGCAATCTCCAGCCAGTGCTGATGTCAATAAGATGGGGCTGAAGTGCCATAGCTCATGAGGTCCTGTAGACAAAACAAAAATCTTTAACAAAACAGTAGTCTCTACTTAGCATCAGTGTGCTTCTAATGATCATTTAGTTTGTAAGTTAGGTTATATGTGCAATATCATAATTCTAAATCAGAAATTTAGTATAGATATAGATATAGATATAGATATAGATATAGATATAGATATAGATATATCCTGATGGAAAAAAGTACATTTTTAAACATATTATAACTTTAGTAAAACACAAAAATATGACTGACAGAAGTGTACTCAGAATAATGAATGGATAGAAGTCTTTTGGGTGCATCATTTCTCCTTTATAAGGAGTAAGAAATAAGAAACACTATGTTGTGTATCTCTCAGTCTTCCCCCAAAGCCCTTATAATTTGTATTAAAATAAGTCAATTTTGGTCAAAGTAACATCATGGGAATTTACATATTGTGTTTTATTTTTCAGTCAATAGTTAGATAGCTGGTCAGATAGAAAGTTATACATAAATAGTTGGACAAAAACAATAAAACACTGAGACTCATATCTCTTCTCTCTTTATTACTTGATATAAAAATTCTTAGAAAATGTCAAAGGAAGAAATGAAGGAAACCTGAAAGGGAAGTAGATAGGGCACATGAGAGTGAAAAAGGGAGGGTGGAAATCATTAAGGAAGACAATTTCAAAAATAGGCAATGAGGGAGAAACTAAAATATTTGCAGAAATGTCTTCTCTTTGAAGATCCACAAACATTTTGTTGTTGTTGTTGTTTGATCTTATTGGGATATTTTTGAGAAAGCTCAAATTTAGGGAAGTTAAATAACTTATTCAAGTTCATAACTAGTATGTAGTGAGCCTCAGTGTCCCATGAGAGACTCGGAGTACATTAATTGTAAACAAAGATCCAGGTGAAAAGCAACAAGCACCAATTTTCTTAAGTGCTACATGCCCAGTGGCTTTAGTACTTGCTGAGATTTCACATGGAGACAATAAAATTCAACCCAAAGACCTCGTCTGTAAACATGTTTTCTCTATTTATATATATTTATATATATGCCATACTGATTTCCATATTCCCCTGTCCCAGAGGTTCCTATCTGTGATTTCAGATAGGACTGTCAACTATTTGTTTAATAGGTTCTCCTTTACCTTCTCCTTCTCTTCTTCTTCATGTATGCCTATTACTCTCATATTGCTCTTTTTGATGGAATCAGATTATTCTTGTAATCAGATTGTTCTTTCATTTATAATGTTCAGGTCTCTCTCTTCTTCCCTCTGCATAATTTCTAGATTTTTTATCTTCATTATCACCACTTCTTTCCTCCATCAGGTCAGCTCTATTTTCTGTGCTCACAAGTTCATTCTTGACTTCCTTTATTTAGTTCATCTCCAGAATTTCTGTTTTGTTCTTTTATAAAGTTTTAGCCCTAGCTGGTTTGGTTCAGTGTTGGAGCATTGGCCTGCAGACTGAAGGGTTCAAGTTTGATCCCCAATCAAAGGCATGCACCTCAGCTGAAGGCTATAATTCCAGCCTTTGTCAGGGCACATGCAGGAGGCAACCTATTGATGTGTCTCTCTCATATTGATGTTTCTCTTCCTCTCTTCTCTTCTCTCCTCCCTCCATTCCATTTGTCTAAAAATCAATGAGAAATATCCTAAGGTATTAAAAACAAAAAATAAATAAATAAAAAGTTTTAATCTCTTTGGTAAAGTATTTGTTTTGTTAATTGATTTGTTTCTGTGTTCACTGAACTGCCTATCTGTGTTTTCTTGCATCTCCTTGAATTTTTTTCAGAATTGTAACCCTAAAGTCTCTGACATTTAAATCATATATGAACATGTATTTCAGTTTATTTCCTGGATATTTTTTATATTCGTTCTGAGCTGCCTCATTACCTTTGTAATCCATGTTAATCGACAGATTCCTCCTCTGACCAGGCATCTATGTATGTGTGCCACTCATCTACTATATTGATAAGCAGACTTTCTATTGTTTTTCAGTAAGTGGCATTGAATCACAAGTTTTTCAGTTCTCTTACACTTACCTGGCTTTTCATATTTCTGCGGGGTGGTGGAAAATGGCTGTGATCCCTGGGAAGATGGGTGCCTCCCCTGTGATCTGGTTGTTCTGGTCCCAGATGACCAGGCCCGCAAGAGAACTAGGTGGGTGATGGGTTCCAAATTCATGAGATCCCCTTGCTGCTTCCTGCAGCCAGACACCACCAATAGTGCAGCTTCAGTGTGTAGAGGTGGGGTGGGGTGGGGAGGGGGGACCAGCCACCTTCTTTGCTGCTTTGCCCTTCCAGCAATGGCTACCAGCAAACTTCCTCTCATACCCCCTGCACCTCCACCTAACCCTGGTATTACTCAGAGATTGCAGCTTATATTCAGGGAAAAAGTGTTTCTGTAGCACCAGTTCTTGGGTTTGAAGATAATGTGCTCTGCAATCCAAAACAAAGGCTGAGGGGAGGGGAGTTCTGGAAAGTTAAGGGGAGGCATCCAGGCAACATGATTTTGTCTCTGTCTGGAATGCCAGTTGCCAGACAACCATGACTGCACGTTGGTGCTTTGCTCCTTCCCAGGTCACTGGGCTCAGCTGCAAATTGTACTGCCCACTCCTGCAGGAATGCTCCCTGAATTCCTTGCTCCTCCTCGCTGATGGGAGTGACAATCTCAGCCTGATGCCTCACCTCTGTGGGCTGACCCCTGCAGTAAGCTTCAAGCTGCTGGGTTGTGCCTGTGGTTCCTTCGAGCTCTTCTCCCTTCTTGCCTCCCCAGTTCATTCCCACTTGCTCATGGATCTCTCTGATACGTTTGTGCATCAAACAGGGAGGTCTTTGTTGGATTATAGCTGTTCAAATTGTTGAAACTTCAAGGAAAGAGACCAAAGAGATCTCTCATACCACCATTCATTCCTCTGACATCATTCCAAGATTTTACAAAAATTCATATGAGGAAATCGGACAAATAGTAAATCAATTTCAAAGAGAAACTTGATGAATAAGACACACATATCAATAATAATGAAAAAAGGTATGAATGAAAAATAAAAAAAGTATGTTTCCCACAGGAGGGTTGTCCCTTCACTGGGCAGAATTTAGGTGTCTGGCTATAGAGACAAAATATTTTAGCTTTGCTTTTGGTTACCTGTAACCTTCAGAGTTGTAAAATAGCCCCCCAAGAATCCAGAATCAGAAGGATGTACTTTAGACTGTGCGGAGTTTTACAAATGCAGGTGGGGGACTAGAGGTCCCACTTGTCTACCCCTGCCTAGGATGAACTGAAGGGAAGTAAAGAAAGGCGACAGCTTTTTCTCACCTAAAAATCTGTGGGGGAAGCAAGGGGCACAGCTCTATTGGGTGATAGAACAAGAAATCAAATACAATCAAAACCTTTAGAGTGACTAGGGGAAGGATTCAGGATCCCAATTTCTTCATGCCTGAGACAGGATAAAAACAAAAACCAGCCATTCAAATCCACTCAAGTTTCCTGAGGATCCAAAGGAGAGTGGATATGAAAATCTTGGAATTAAATAAAGCACCATAATAATTATACCAAGAGCCCACACACATACAACTCTGATTTAAATTGCTGAGGGGGTGACTGATGGCTTTGAGCTTCTTATTCTAGCTTCAATTCAATTTGTTCCTCTTCAGTGCTTGCCACCTAGGTAATTTGGGAGCAGATGGCAAGAGGAATGGAGGATGTTCCATTTGGAACTGCCGCCTACCTGCTTCTCACTCTGGGCCATCGGAGCCTCCCTGTGTGCTCCTTAATCCCTCATCACTAGCCCAGGAAAGTGATCTTTATTGCTCATGATATAGTCCTTATTGCCTAATTAGAGGCACGGGGAAGACGTGGAAGATGACTTCACTTGAGTTCATTAGGAAATAATATATCAGGTCTTGTTTAATTACAGCTGAATTACTACCACCTCTTATAGAGCAGAACCTTGCTGGAATGACAGAGTGTAGCAGAAGTCTGTCTTACATTAATACAAGATCTGCATTAGCTCACTGGGGAAGGGGAGGATTGCTCATCTGGGCTGGAATTGCAACACATACATTGGCAAAGGGTTTTATTTAATTGTGACCCCCTTATCACCAGATAATATGATCAGTGTCACATGCCATTCAGTGAGTCACTCTGCAGCTGCTGAGGGCTCCAGTGGAAGCAAAATGCTAATTTCTATTGGCAATTGCTCCTGAATGGCACCGAAAAACATCTCACTTATTGCTCCTAACTGCTTAATTGCTGGACATAATGTCTTGCACTAAAAGGGAGGACGGAATGGATTAAATGTGAACATAACATTGTTTTAAATATAAGGCAAAAAAGGAGACTTCCTTCTGAAGTCCTTTTCCCTACTTAGTAGAATAATGTGTTTGCTTATTGCTGCTGCGCTCTACAGTTGACTATTATTTGTTGCATATTTATGGAGTCAGCTCCATATTAAACTTTGTAGGGACATACAAAATTGAATAAGACCCAATCCCTGTGTACCAGGAGCCTTCACTTTATAAAAAAGGTATCGGGCCCTGACTGGTTTGGCTCAGTGGATGGAGCATCAGCCTAGGGACTGACTGGTCCCCTGTATGATTCCAGTCAAGGGCACATGCCTGGGTTGTGGGCCTGATCCCCATTGGGGGTCATGCAGGAGGCAACCTATCAATGATTCTCTCTCATCATTTATGTTTCTTTCTCACAAAAACTAATGTTACATCTATTTTTAAATCATATCATAGTGATATGATTTAAAAATAGATGTAACATTGATTCGTTCACACTGGGCAAATATTATGTTGGCTGTTTAATATTTTAATTTGACAATCTAAGGGAAAAGAGGTCAGTGATCCTGACCAAATAGTCAGGCACCACATATTTTAAAAATTCTCCTAGTACACCAGTGTGTCTCTTGCAGCACACCTGTTGAAAAATGCTGGTCTAGAATGATCTAAAGATTGCTTCTAGCTCTGGCATTTTATGGTTCTCTAAAGGATCTAGTTATGCCAAAATATATGATTTATTATTCAGATGTTTTGTTTTATTTTTTTCTTTCTGCCTCTAGGAAGTAGACTATCTGAGTGAGAAGGAAGAAAAATGCTTAGGGCATGGCCAACGCTTTTTAGAAATATACACTGCTTGATTAAAAGTTGTTTCTTTCCTACATTTCTAAAATAGTGTAGTAAAGTTATCTAGGGTAGATAGTAGTCAGTAAACTTGAGTTTAAAATTCCAATAAGTACAGTTAATTAAATACTTTTTACATTGTAGCTGAGGATTGGAATTAGTAAAGGGTATATTTATGTGGTGTATGTTTTCATTTTATGCCACTATTGAAAATGCACATCATAGAAATGAGTTTATTAAGAAACAACACATTTTCATACTTCTATTCTTTACTCTAGCTAGGGTGCTGTTGACTGGGAAAATCGTTGACTCTTGTAGCACACGTAGACAACTACATTCCCTGACTTTATAAAGTTATGATTTCAGTGCTTGAGTTATCATTTGCTCAGGCAATAGCTTTTTTCCTCAGTTAAAGAGGAAAGTTACCCAAATCTAATTGTATAAACATGTTTCCATTTTATTCTATTATCCTTGTGTTTTTAATGCCTGGTTTAGTTAATGAGATTTGAAAGTTTTATAATGAGAGCAGTTGAAATAGAATTCATTAACAAGCAGAGGTTTTTGTACCATATTCAGGAAATTACATGCTAATAGAATAGAAATATGATTTGAGACATTCCTAATACAAATTGATTTTTACATTAATGATTTTAGCATCTAATCCTGGGAAAGAGAAAAGAGGTATTCAGCATGTATAATATATATATGGATCAAAATAAGTATTTACTGAGCTTCTGTTCCACCCGTAGCCCCAGATTATACACTACGATGTCATACTAGTGTAAGGTGTGAGTCCTGCCTGGTCAAAACTCCTTGTGTAGTCAGAGAGGTGACTGACATATTTCAACCAATTAGAGAGCAATGTGAGACAAAATTGAATTACATTAGCACTTAGTTGTTGTAGACTGCAATTGATAGCTTCATTTGGAGACTGGAGAGAACATTGGACCAAGGACAGTTTCAGTGAGAGCAAGACTGCCATGTGAGCCCCCACAAAACTGAGACAGCTAAAGCAATTCATGAAAACTCCATTCTATCTATTGCAGGTAGTTTCCTTTGTCTGTCTTTCTTTTTATTTTATTTTTAAAACATTTTAATATATATTTTATTGATTTTTTGCAGAGAGGAAGGGAGAGGTAGAGAAATCTAGAAACATTGATGAGAGAGAAACATTGATTCAGCTGCCTCTTGCACACCCCCCACTGGGGACTTGCCCGCAACCAAAGGTACATGCCCTTGACCGGAGTTGAATCTGGACTTTGCAGCCTGAAGGCCGACGTTCCATCCACTGAGCCAAACCGGTTTCGGCGCCAAACAGCATCTGTTTACCAGGTGTCATAGGTTCAGGTAGCCAAACAGACCCACCTCCCCATCACTCATCATCAGGGCCTCTCCCCCAAGCAGGGCCTTCGGAAATGATCACCCCTGAGATGAAAATGATCCTGGGGGGAAACTGAGGAGGCACTTTTACTGTTTTTATTATGTTATTTTATTTTTTTGTAAACATAGACTATCTGTGATCATTACCAATTACCAATGCATTGAAAAATAAACTCAGAATCCAAACAACTCAGAGGAAGTAAGAGAGAGAGAGAGAGAGAGAGAGAGAGAGAGAGAGAGAGAGAGAGAGTGAGAGATGTGTCAAGTACATGCTTTCTGTCCTTGTGGTCCTCAATAGGCTTGATTCCTTTATTTCCTGTCATGTCTATTAACTGCTCCAAATTTCACTGAGTAAAAATACCCATGTTTTATCTGCTTTGTGATGAGTTTTTGTCACTTGTCATTGAAGACATTCTACTAATACATCACTCCAATGTGATTGAGATGTTTTAATTCTATCATTTTCCTAATGTCATTCTCTTAAATTTTTCAGGCATGTGATATGTGGATTGTCACTAATTTAAAGTGAATGTGCTTACATATTTTAGTTTTATAAGAATAATTTTATAAGAACATTTGAAGCAATGAATTTCTCTCTCAGTAAAGGCCTAGTCTACACTATAAAGCCTGTTTTCATTTTCATTATTCTCTATCTCATATGCTTTATTTAAATTTTAGCTTGAATTTCATTGCAACTCGGACAACATCACTTTTGGATTTTTAAAATGTATTATATGTTCCATGAATTTTTTTAAAAAGGTATATATTCTGATTATAGAGTGATTATTTTATTATAAAGCACTTAGATATTCGGTTAACTTTTACTATTTCTCCCAATAGATAGATAGAGGCATTTTTTTTGAGAAACTTTAAGGGTATAAAATATTGGTTAAACACCCAATATTACTCTCTTTAGAACGTTTTTTTTTCTTTTATATTATAGTATTGCTATTTAGTTGTTTGGAATACAAAAATCCATTTTCTTTTCAAATTTAAAGAATGAACATGTATTACTTTTATAACCAGAAAATAAAATATCTCTACAAAAATGAAGAATCACCTTTTGTTTTTCTATGTGCTGTCCATATAATAGGCTTAATGACATCTTACTTTTTGTCTTGCAATTTGCTTTGTCTGCCCGACATTTATTAGCTGTGTAGGTACAAGCCACTTAACCTCTCTGGATTTCAATTTCCTCATCTGTAAAGTATGAATATTAATATGGACTTCCTCTGAGCTGTTTAGAAGTATGAAATGAGAATGTTTCAGTCTGAATATCAGGTCAATTCAAGGTATTGGAAAGCTTTACATTTACAGGATCTCTCCTTTTCTGTCTTTTTTACATAGTCCTTCTAGGCACTATGCTTTTTCAACCATGAAACACCCAAACATCAAGACAGAACAGAGAAGCTTATTTTATTTCTCTTGATTCAGCCCAATAGGTAACATATCTAAACTTAAGGCCAGCAATGTTTGCATCCCTTCAAACCTTCCATTCTCCAACATTCCTTCCACATCGGTATCTGGTCAACAGGTTTAATAACTGTGTTGGTTAGGGATAGAGATTCTTCATGTGAAATATTTAGTCTTTGTCAGACTCACAGTGGGTGTTCAGTGGATTAAGGAGGTGTCTATGGCTTGGGGTTTTGATCTCTTCTGTTATGGTGCAAGCAAGTTCTATGCCTTGGAGAGAGCACCAGGAATAACTGAAATCCTGGTTCCCTTTATTATTATTATTTTTTAACAGAGCTATATGACCTTGGAGGAAGCCACTTAATGTTTTTGATAGTTTTCTTCTAAGAAACCAGATATGGTTTTATCAAGTCTAAAGAATATAATGAATGTGGCTGAGCTGTTTTTAAAATTTTTTCTTTAGCCGAAACCGGTTTGGCTCAGTGGTAGAGCGTGGGTCTGCGGACTGAGGGGTCCCGGGTTCGATTCCGGTCAAGGGCATGTACCTTGGTTTCGGGCACATTCCCCGGTGGGGGGTGTGCAAGAGGCAGCTGGTCGATGTTTTTCTCTCATCGACGTTTCTAGCTCTCTCTCTCCATTCCTCTCTGTAAAATATCAATAAAATATTTTAAAAAATTTTTCTTTATTGTTGAAAGTATTACAGATGTATCCTTTGTTTGTTTTTCCCCATTGACCCCTTCCAACTTGCACCTGCCCATTCTAAGCCTTCACTATACTATTGTCTATGTCCATGGGCTATACATACTAATATATTCATAGAAGTTCCCTGGTTAATCACTCCCTCTCCACTCACACCATCCCTGCTTTCCTTCGGAAATTTATCAGTCTGTTCTATGCTTCTATTTCTATGGATCTATTTTGTTCATTAGATTGTACATATGAGTGAGATCGTACGATATTTATGATCTTTGTCTGACTGGCAAATTTCACTTAGCATAATATTCTCCAGGGCCATTCATGCTGTTGCAAATGGTAAGAGTTGCTTTTTTTATTTATTTATTTATTTTTTTTTACTGAAGGAGAGCATTCCATTGTGTACATTGAACATAGCTTTTTATCCACAAATCTGCTGATGGGCACTTGGGACATTTCCAGATCTTAGCTATTGTAAATTGCATTATGAACATAGGGATGATATATTATTTTTGATTGGTGTTTTGGATCTCTTATGATATATTTTAAGTTTTTTAATTGCCTCCTTAATGCCCTATAATAACTTACTTCTTGATACTTCCAAGTTCTTGAGTTGGCATTTCATGGTTTGGCCTCTTATTATTCTGACTAAATTTTCTTTATGGCCCACCTTAAATCTTTGCTCCCACCATAGCAAGTTGCATAAAGTTCTTGTCAGTCACCATGCTATCCCTTGACTTGGAAATTTTTATGCAATGGGATTCCCTCTGCTAGGAATACTCCTCCTTCCCACTCCTTTGTTTGGCTCATTCTTTTTGGAAATTTAAGCTTCAACCCTCATGGTCCCTCAGGCAGGAAAACATCCTTAATTCTCCAAAGACACCCTGGAATCATGTTGTCATTTCCATTTCCATCATTTACCAAATGACTTTGCCCTTATTTTTATATCTGTACTCATTTAAATCCCTCAGATGTATTGTTTTCTCAGTCTATCCTAGAACACATTGCATAAGCTTAAGAGCTACTGCCTGAACAGAATAGTCTACCTAATAAAGAGAGACTATGCTAATTGACCCTCACACCATCACAAAGGCGGTGGCACCCACAGCTAATAAGGAGGGGGTATGCTAATTGAATGCCCACCCTCAAAGATGGTGGTGCCCACAGCCACAAGATGGCAGCACCCAATCCCCTCAGCCCCACCGGGCAGCAGGTGCCTGGCAAGGCCAGCCCACTCCCAGCCTGGCCCAGCTGCTCCATGTGCCTGCCTCCAGAGTCCCCCAGTCCCCTTAGCCCCCCAGCTGCTGAGGGCTAGCCAGAGGCGCAGGCAAGCCTTAGATGGTGGCTGCCCAGCCGCCCAAGGCCACCCAAAGCAAAGGTAACCAGGGCTGGCCAAGGCTTGTGCTGCCAGCAGTGTGCAGAGCTGTGATGGGAGAGTCACATTTCCCTGATCCCCGGGTCACCTCCTGCCCCTGAGGGCTCCCAGACTGCTGTGAGAGAGGGAAGGCCTGGCTGAGGGACCCCCCCCCCCCATCCAGTGCATGGATTTTCATGCACCAGGCCTCTAATATATATATGATATGATATGTAAAAATATATATAATTTTAATGCACCTGCCCAGACCAAATAACAGTACTGAAGAGGTGTGGATGGGTAGTCTAAGTAAAGTCTTCAGGGACAAGGATGATGATATAATAATATGTATTTTTCTTTTCTTTTTTAAAGTACAGTTTACATTCAATATTATTTTGCATGTCTTTCAGTTGTGTACCCACCTGGCACCATACATAGTCATTACAATATTATTTACTATATTTCCTGTACTGTACTTTGCATCCCCATGACTAGCTTGTAACTACCAATCTGTATTCAATGTGTTTTTAAGAGTTCTTAAAATTTTAAATTACTAAATTCACATAAGGTATCCTTAGGTAAAATAATAGCAATATACTATTATAAATATGTAACAAGAATTATGTTTGGAGCCAGCAAGCTTTCAGTGAGAGTGTTTATATCTGTGTGTCCCTGTGGAGGTCAAGGTCAAAGATAATCCCTGACAATTGCTGAGGCTAGGAGAAAATTCCATCTTTCTTTTGACTTTACTGCCATCTGTTGTTCAAAGAAGTAATAGTATTTCGATGATTTTTCAATGTGACCCTTAATCACTAGTTTATGAAAAGTGCTAACTCCTGGGCCCCACCCAGGAAATGCACAAAATCTGTGGGTGGGGGTGGGGCCTATGATATGATATTTTGCACAAACTAACCAAAAGTTGAGGAAAATAGTTGATATAGGACTTAATAAATACTCATAGTTGGTGTTTTCAAAGCCCTACACTAAGTAGAAGCTGACTCTCCTGCATTTAAAGTGGAAGTACATAATGTCATAGAATTATTCTCTGCTCATCTGTGCAGACCCTTGATCTTCTCTGGGGCTATCACCACCACCAGACCACTCCACACATCCGAGCCCCACCTTGGATGAAAAACTTCAATTTTAAACATCACATCATTTTTTGTTACGTTTTGTTTTGATTGTCCTGGGGTCTTTCATTGATCTAACCTTCAAATAAATCTATTAATATTACTTTCATTTTTCCAAATGCATGTAAACAAATGGGGTCAGTGGAAAACCAGTATTCATTTCTTCAGCTCCAATCAGTGTTAACTTTAGATAATTCTCTCACGGTTTCTAAAATTTCCACCCCCATGAAAAACTCAATACTTGAAAATAAAGTTTTTGTTTCACCCAAACAAGCAACTATCCAAAGGAGTGGTGGAAACATTGCATAGTTATAATTTATTAGCATTCCTATGAAGCAGTATCTAAATGAACTTCTCTGTACCTTGGAAAAGTGAGACCTAGGCCCTGAGACTAAAGAATTGTAGGGTTGGTTAGTCTGTGTTAGGAGGAAGGAGCATGTAAAGGATCAGAGAACACTGGTCAAGAAGTACAGAATTTCAAGGCTCTCTGCGGTATCTGTGGGCAAGCGTCAGGGGATAGAGTGGAGTTTAAGAGAAGTTAGAAAATAGATATCCCACGACATATGCATTTCATAATTTCTTTCATTGCTGGCTCTGCATATCACAGGAGCATGTCTTATTCCATGCCTTCCAAATTTTAGCTCCTGCCTGCTCATCCTGATAATGATGTTCTTGTTATATTTAAAAAAAAAACTCTCTCTCACCGCAAACCTTAAATATAAAGCTATATTAATTTACTCTTATTAGGTTTATTAATATGATTTTCTAGTTAACAATAGCCCGTATAGCAAATTAGATGTTATCTCTTTCTTCCTGTTCCCTTTCTTTATTTTTTATCAGATAACTTATTTAATATTGCATTGTAATAATAGCTCAGCAAAGAAAGAGAAATTGTGTACTGTAAACCCAGGTAATTGTCTTAAAAATACATCATAGTGATACACATCCCTAGTACGATACAAATCCTAATGCACCTAACTATTCTAAAAATATTAGAGATTTTGTATATCAATTAAGTTTCTCCATTCCTGGTCGCACTCAATTATTCTTAAAAGACCTCATCAATATATTCCTTTTAAATCTGGGCATCCTTAACTTCTTTCCTCAAGTAAGCTTGAAAGATTTTATCACTATGTATCATGTCAATATACTATAGGTTTCTGTACATACACTCTATCAAGCTAAGAGAATGTTATAAAGAAAGGTTACTAAATTTTACCAATACATTTCTTTTTAGCATTCCCTGAAAGGATCACATTTACTTCTAAAATTTTTTAATGGTACTAATTATATCAAGATACTTTATAATATCAAACTAATCATATATATATATATATATATATATATATATATATAGCATATACATGGTTATGTTATTCTATTAGGCAAGAATAGAATTGATTTTTTATTTCAAATTTGTGTTTGTATGTTTATAGATGTGATTGCCTATTTTTTCTGTGTGTGTGTGTGTGTGTGTGTGTGTGAGTGAGAGAGAGAGAGAGAGAGAGAGAGAGAGAGAGACCATGTAGATACAAATGCTATGCCCTTGTAACATCTCATTCGGCTATAACAAACTTATTTTATATCCATGATTTGGAACTGCATATCTAACATGTACATTATCTTTTCCTTAAACAATTGCTGTACTTTTCCCATCATACTCTCAGGGACTTATATATTTTCAATTCTTCTGTAATGATTGGACTCTTTAGATTCTCTAATTCTTCTGTAATTAATATTGATAACATATTTCCTAAAAGTATTTATTATATATATTTTTCAATATTTTGGTACAAAATTATGCATAATGATTATGAGCTTATACTTATTTTACTTATAAGTATTATTTTACTTATAGCAGAAAGTCACTGGATTGTTTTCAGAGGAGAACACTTAATCTGATCTACCTTTTTAGTGGAAATTTTACTGAAGTATTCCATACCTAAACAAATGTACCTGTTGTAAATGTACAGCTTAATGAAATTGGTAAAGTAAACACACCTGTGCAGCCATCACCCTGGTCAAGCAATAACCTTACCCAAATCCTTGGTGCTCTTTCCCAGCTTGCCCACTGCCTGGTGAAGCTAAACATTCTCCTGACGTCTAGACCCAAATGATGCTTTCCCTGCTTTAGAACTTGATGTTATTGAAATTATACAGGAGCCACTCATTTCTGTATTTTTTCTTTTGTTTAAATAGTGAGTTTTATCCATGTTATACAATTTCTTTCTCATTTGCTGCGTAATATTCCTTGGTATGAATATATCACAGATATTTATCAATTCTATGGGTCCATATACTATGTTGTTTATCCATTGTATTGGTTATTTATTATTTCCAGGTTAGGATTATTTCAGATTATTTTATGGGCTTTCTTGACTATATATTTTAATAGAAAATATGTATGAAATCTGTTACATACTAGTTGTTAGATATATATTTAACAGTCAAATTGTTGGATCAGAATATATGTGTGTACATAACTTTATTAGATACTAGAGGCCTGGTGCATGAAATTCAAGCACTCAGTGTGGGGAGAGGGGTTCTCAGTCTGGCCTCTGCCATCCCTCAGTCCAGAAGCCCTTGGGGGATGTTCAACTGCACTATGGAGCAGACCTAAGCCAGCAGTTGGATATCCTTAGTGCTGCCATGGAGACGGGAGAAGGTCCTGCCACCACCACTGCACTCTCACAGGCCTAGCACTGCTTCTGGTTCAGCAATGCTCCACCTGTGAGAGGGCACTGACCACCAGGGGGCAGCTCCTGCATTGAACGTCTGACCCCTGGTGGTCAGTGTTGGGCCAAAACTGGCTCTCTGACATCCCCCGAGGGGTCCCGGATTGCACAAGGATGCACCAAGGGACCCCAGTAGTGCAGGATCAGGGCCACGAGGAACTTGGGAGGTTGGCCAGCCAGGAAGGGAATCAGGAGGGCTCCAGGGCATGTCTAGCTTCTCTTATTCAGTCCCAAGGGCTGGACCCCAGTAGCAAGCTAACCTACCCATCGGAGTGTCTGCCCCCTGGTGGTCAGTGCATGTCATAGTGAGCTGTTGAGCAACCTTAGCATATCATTAGCCTATTACACTTTTATTGGTTGAAAGGCCGACCAGACAACCAGAGATTTAGCATATTTGGCATTTATTGTATAGTACTAGAGGCCCATTGCACAAAATTTGTGGGATCGGGCCTAAACTAGCAGTTGGACATCCCTCTCACAATCCAGGACTGCTGGCTCTTAACCTCTCACCTGCCTGCCTGCCTGATTGTCCCTAATCCCTCTTCCTGCCGGCCTGATCACCCCTACTTTGGCTCCCTGAAGACTTGATCATCACTAACTGCCTCTGACTCAGCCCCCATCTGGCCTCCCTCCATCTGAGGTAAGCAACCTGGTAGATCAGGGGAAGGCATGACCCCCACTACCCCACTGTTGCTGCCACTGCAGCCCTAAGCCTCAGCCCTTCACAGCTGCCCACAGCTGCCTGCATCTCGTCCCTCACAGCTGCTGTGGCTTTGCCTGGAAGGACATCCAAAAGATGTCCTCTCTAATCTTGGTCAAAGCCTTTCCCCACTTCTATCACAGTGGGGCCAGGGGTAGATTTTAAAATATGAATTTGAGGAACAAACATGCATTCAGTCTGTAGCATCAATTGTGAATATACTATTGCTAAATATAGAATTCTAGGTTATCAGGTTTTATTTTTCTTTGTGGTACTTTAGAGATATTATGTGTCTTCTTATTTGCATTATATTATATAAGAAATCCACTGTAATCTTTGTCTTTGTTCTTCTGTATGTAATATGTTATTTTATGCTATATCTAATATTTTATACTTATTACTAGCTTTGAATAACTTTATGATGTTGTGTGTAGTTTTGTTTATGTTTTCTATGTTTGAGCTTCATTGAGCTTTCTGGATCTATGAATTTAGAATTTTCATCAATTTTACCCTTGTTGTATAATTTCTGAAAACAGTCGCTTCATGTGTTCTGTCTTTCTGGTTGTGTGTGTGTGTGTGTGTGTGTGTGTGTGTGTGTGTGCTGTTGGTTAAAGTAAGTTAAATACTATTATGTTTGGAACTTGAAGTATTCATAATATAGATAATATAGATGTTTAATAAAAACATGAATTGCTTTAACACATTGACAGCTTTCTAAAGTCTAGAGTCATATATTAAACTTCCAAATAAGTTAAATACACTATTTTAATAAATATAATTAAATAAACCTATATTAATAAGGGACCTTCTTAATTTTTGCATACGTATGACATAGGGATAGCCAGAGATGGGGCATAACTTGCAAGATACTTCAAACCATACAGTTATTGGCAAATGAGCTTCTAAAATGCGACTAACCTCTTTCCAGTTTCAGAGACACACTTAGTGCAATAGTATACAGACAGTTAAACAAATATGATTTAAATACTTAAAACAAAAAAGTCATTGATATCCTAAAACATTCTTAAAATTAAAAAAAAAAAAAACAGTGAAGATAATGAGGGAGAAACCAGGTAAAGTTGCCTGTAGCTGAGTGTGTCAACTGGGGGCGGTGCTAATTGTAATAATTGACAAATGAGAGAAGGCAAAAGAATGAGATTAACAAGAGGAAAAATATTTAAAGGATGGATGAACATCTGTGTATTTGAGCACACTGGAGGATGCCTCTTGGTTTCACTAAGTCCAGAGAGTTTTTACTAATGCTTTCATCAAAGAAAAAGTTTTTTTTAATATTATATAATAATGGATCTGTACTTGTGTACTGCTATAGTAAGTTTTAGGTAATGCCAATTATATTCTCTCTTCAACCATTAGACATTTATGAGGGTGTATGCAACCCAGTGAAATTTCAATGTAATGTCCTAGGAGAGTAGCCCCATTTTCTGAGAGCAGGCTGTATAGTTTCCACTAGATGGCGATATATCCCTACTTGATGTCTCAAAGTCACACATCTGACTCCAAGTCTGCTGTGATCAGGAGGTCTCTTCATTCTCATTCATTCAGCACTTTCCAAGCAGCTGCTATTTGCCAGCCTGAGTCTTGGGATAAAAGATTAAGAAGACGGGGCAAACCACTAATGAAAATTCAAATAACTACACAAGTTCCCCAACTTAAAACTTCTTTTTTCTTTAGGATGGTGCTAGAGTGGTAGAAATGTGAATCTTGAATTTTGATATTTTTCAAGGTTTTATTATGTGGTGTGACACTCCCGTGATGTTGGGCAGCGGTGGTGGGCCACAGGTCCTAGTCAGGCAAACGATTGCCCAGGGAAACAACCTCTAATCTATGGTGCTCTGTGTTGCAGTGGTATTTTCAGATATTGTGTACTGAGCACGTTTAAGGCAGGGTAAACTAATCTATACTATTCAGTAGTTACACATAAGAAATGCATTTTTAACTTACAGTATCTTCAACTTGTGATGGGTTTATCAGGCCATAACCCATTGCAAGTCAAGGACATACGAAAAAAAGCCCTGAGCACTCCTGACTTGAGGAGCATCTGAAATGTTACTAGCTGCTCCTGCTTCTCCCCAGCACTGCATTTTTAAAAACTCAGGGCAATTTCATAATAGGAGAGTTTGATGTAATCTAATCAAAGTAATCTAATGCAATAAATATTTATTGAACACCTGGTGTGTATATGTGCCAGCCAGGACATTGGAGCCTACCTTTTTTATTCAGTCACTGCTTAAGAAATTGGGAGCTGGAACAAGTACACACATAGCTATAACATGAGAAATACTTCAAGATAAAGCCTTAACATTTTTGAAAAGAGAAAGTTAATTTCTACCTAGGGAAATCAAGGTCTTCTGGGAAACTCCATGTAAGGGATATTTTTAGAATAAACAAGGTTACAGGTGATAAAAATGGCTGGGTCTCTCATTTAAGCCCAAAGGGCTCACTGAGAGGAAACATGACCATCGGCACAAAGCCTCAGTCCACTTTCCAAGGCTTTATCTAACGCTGACAGTGATCCTGATTGGCAGCTCTCACTCTTTGGGAAGTTCATTTATATATATATTTCTTTTTTACAGAGAGGAAGAGAGAGGGATAGAGAGTTAGAAACATTGATAAGAGGGAATCATCGATCAGCCTCCTCTTGCACACCCCTATTGGGGATGTGCCCACAACCAAAGTACATGTCCTTGAACGGAATTGAACCTGGGCCCTTTCAGTCCGCAGGCCGACTCTCTATCCACTGAGCCAAAGCGGTTTTGGCAGTTTTTATTTTTAGAAAACCCAGATTTCTTCTCTGTGAACGAGTTGACTAGACATATATATTTCCTTTCTCTCATCCCCAAAATATTCAGTTCAAAGATGAGGTGCTAGGAAAACATACTTTTTGTTTGGGGAATAAATGCATTTCTGGCTAAAGTGGAAGAGGCTGTTACAGGCTGAATTGTGTGCCCCTAACATTCATGTGTTGAAGCCATAACTCCCAGGACCTCAGCCTATAACTGTCCTGAGAGATGGGGCCTTTAAATAAGTGATGAGCCAAATGGAGCCTTTAGGGTGGTCGTTAGTTCAGTCTGACTGGGATCCTTTGAAGAACCCCAGGAAGTGGTTGGACACAGAAAGAAACACCAGGGATGCATGTGCACAGAGAAAGACTATGTGAAGACACAGCAAGAAGGCAGTCATCTGCAAGCCAAAGAAAGAGATCTCAGAAGAAACCAAACCCGCTGATGCCTGGATCTTAGACTTCTAGCCTCCAGAATTCTGAGGAAATAAATTTATCACTCGGTCTACCGTATTTTGTTATGGCAGCTCAAGCAGAGTAATATAGAGGCTAACATAAAATAAGCTTGGAACAGTAACCTGTGACTACTCTACAGAATTCTTTAAAACTGAGATAGACATGATACATTTGAGTTGGTATTCAATAAAACACTATCATGAGTTATTTTGCCAGCTCCCAACCAGCAGCTTGAATCTTTGAAAGTGAGGATATGGCACATTAGCTGGCTTGGCTCAGTGGATAAAGTGGATTGGCCTGTGAATTAAGGGTATGTGCCCTGGGTTACAGGCTTCATCCTTGGTCCTGTCAGGGAGCATGCAGGGGGCAACCAATAGATGTCCCTCTGTCTCTCACCCTCCCTTCCACTTCCTCTAAAAATTCTTGGGTGAGGATTTGAAGAAGAAGAAGAAGAAGAAGAAGAAGAAGAAGAAGAAGAAGAAGAAGGAGGAGGAGGAGGAGGAGGAGGAGGAGGAGGAGGAGGAGGAGGAGGAGGAGGAGGAGGAGAAGGAGAAGGAGAAGGAGAAGGAGAAGGAGAAGGAGAAGGAGAAGGAGAAGGAGAAGGAGAAGGAGAAGGAGAAGGAGAAGGAGAAGGAGAAGGAGAAGGAGAAGGAGAAGAAGAAGAAGAAGAAGAAGAAGAAGAAGAAGAAGAAGAAGAAGAAGAAGAAGAAGAAGGAAAGTTGGCAATAATTTTTAGCACCTCCTATACAGAAGAAAATAGAATTAGCCTGACCGGGTATAGTAGAAGGCACACTGGAAACTACAAGGTCACTTGCAAGGACCTTGATGACCTTGCTCAGCTCCTTGATGACTTTTTAAAAGGTTCTTATCCTCATGGAGCTGCGGTTTCATTGTTTGCCACACAGAAATGTTAGTGCTGGTCATTCTCTTTTCAGTAGATATTTGTTGGAGTCAAATAAGAAAATGCTTAATATCCATAATAATTCATAATTCTGCTACAGCTTCACTATTGTTAAGCACTTTTGAAAAAAACTTCATCCAGTCACTGTATTTCCTATTAATCAGTCCACCATACTGTGTATTCACTAGTAGGTGCTCCATATATAATCATTGGTTTTTAGTTTGGTTTAGATTCAAATTTGAGGCAACCATTTCCTGTCATTGGTTCCCTTGTGTTTTCCAGTGAACTTGAAGCTAAGCTAAAATATGTTTGCTAGCACAGAAATCATGTCCCACACATGAAAAGTAGAAAGTGTTGAGTCTTATCACTCTCCTTTGATGGTTAATGAAATAATAAGGCCATTGGTAGGCATAAGTAAAGTTCCAGTAATAACTTAGAATATGTTTTTTTGTATGTCATTTAGGGGAATGAAAACATTTTCATGTGACGCGACACAAAACTATGTTGACTTGATGCACAGCTGTGAGAAATCAAGTGCTGTCTTCGGTATGTGTGTGTATTTTATGCTCTTTTAGTGGCGATAATGAGATGTTCACAGAAAGAAAAAAAAAGGGGGAAAGATCCTAATTCTAAAGAACACACGTCCCTCACGCATTCTTCTCGGCTTCTCAGAGATACCCTGGCTTAACTTCATTGTATGTGAAACTGTCAATCAAAGTAGGTGTTCTTGGTGTTGAGATGCCACGTGGGATGGACAGTGTGCAAGTGAAACTGCCACTCAGAAGGGCTGCCTGCCAAATGGAGCTGTCAGTCATTTTGAACAGTTCAGTCTGTTGTATTGTCAAGGAGATGGGCTGATGGGCACTGAAAGCTGCCTTATCAGATTTAAAAGAACTTAAGTTTGTGTATAACTCTTCTGCAGTTCCACAATCAATGGAAAGATATATTTCAAGGCTTATAATGATCAAGGAGTGATAGAAGGGGGTAGTGAAGATAATATACATACGGTACAAATTGCTAATGAAAGTGGATGAAGAACTAGGCTGGCTGCCTACTCAACTTATCATCACTAGCTAAAGACAGTGGAGTGTAGTCTGGTATAAGCACCACATTCACTCATTCATTCATTCATTCACTTATTCACTCCCATAAATCTTTATGATATTGCCTATACTGGGGACCAGTCAGTATCCTTTGAAGTAAGACATTACATTCAGAAAAGAGCCTCCATTTCTTAATAGGCTCTGAGTAAAATGGACTCCCCAGTGATGTTCTAATTTTGCCTGCCCCTCTACCAGGCTGGGGGCAATTATACCTAATGAAATCCCTTTGCCCTTTACCTGATATGTTGCTAGTGATATTTTCTTCTTAATCATTAACTTAGTGTCTGCAACTCACAAAAAGCTACTTAAGTCTTAAAATATTATGGTAAATATAGTGAATCTGGGGGTGTTATTTGCATCCCCTTCTACAAAGTGCCAAGTATAAATAATTTAAGCTGACACAGTTAATATATCACTTTCCAGCCACACCTACTAGCAGGCAATTAGATATTTGTCATTTCATGTAATTCAGCTAATTCACCTAATTTATCCTCTAGCTGCATTTAGTTCCCAGTGAAATTCAGCTCCTGGTTGGTATAAAATGCCAACACAGGATAGCCCTTTTTAAATAATGTTAAGTGAGGGGATCTTAGAATGTGAAAAAGGAGTGATCACTCTAATAGAAAACAGAAACAATCTTGCTAGCACATCTAAGCCCAGGATTTAGAATGATAGGGCACATACCCGGGCTCCTGTGGCCTTAGGGTGACTCAGCCCAGTTCTATGTTGCCCCACACTGAAATATTGAACCACTGCCTTCATTTTTAGTCTGTGACACAACTAATTTCTGGCACTCAAGTTTTCTATTGCACCAATGAAACTGAGACTCTAGCTGAAACCGGTTTGGCTCAGTGGATAGAGCATCGGCCTGCGCACTGAAGGGTCCTGGGTTTGATTCCGGTCAAGAGCATGTACCTTGGTTGTGGGCACATCCCCAGTAGGGGGTGTTCAGAGGAAGCTGATTGATGATTCACTCTCATCGATGTTTCTAACTCTCTATCCCTCTCTCTTCCACTCTCTAAAAAGTCAGTAAAATATATATATATATTTTTTAAAAAGGAAGAAACTGATTCTCTAATACGATTCCAACCTAATCCTTCCCAGTGTCCCTCTCCCAGAATTAGAAGCAACTCCGCCACCCAAGCCTCACCTGGACACCTGATTGCTGCCTCTCCTGATCACGACTTTTACTCACTATCTCTACTTTTCTCAGAACATTGGAACACCTTGGGTACTTAGAAGGATACTAATTTATGGCCAAGGCCGGTTTGGCTCAGTGGTAGAGCATCGGTCTGCAGACTGAAAGGTCCCGGGTTCGATTCCGGTCAAGGGCATGTACATTGGTTGCGGGCACATCCCCGGTGGGGAGTGTGCAAGAGGCGGCTGGTCAATGTTTCTCTCTCATTGACGTTTCTAGCTCTCTATCTCTCTCTCCCTTCCTCTCTGTAAAAATATCAATAAAATATATTTTTTTAAAAAGAAGGATACTAATTTATGGCATCTCCACAATTTTTTTTTTTTTTGCTCCCAATCTTCCTCTGCCTGGTACTTTCTAAAATGATGCCGTGACTCTTAGTCAAGTTCCACTAAGTCAAGGTATCAACTAAATAAATAAACATAACTGCACCTATAGTTTTCCTTTTAGATGACAAAAACCATGAAAAGTATGGCATGTGTATTAATAGAATTCATAGTGCTTTCTATTACTTTTGCTTTTTAGTTATTTCTCTTAGCTATGCTTTCGCTCCTTAAATAATTTTAAACTTTATGAGATCAGGTATGATTAACATAATGTCAGAATCATTTTATTGGGAGGGAAGAGGCCTGTGTTCTGAATGGATCTGCCACTAACTTGTTGGATGAATTTTATGAGAAGTTAACATTAGATTATTTTTGAGGTTCCTTCCAGCTCTGGAAGTTTTCTTCTTATATCAATGAGAAAAAACAAGTGAAGAAGTAAGGGAACTCTTTCTTGTTTCTCTCTAGGAAATGGGAAATTAGGAGTATGAATGAGGAGCAACAAATCCCTGTCTAGGCTGAGGCTAGTGCTGCTCAGTGGTGAGGTCTAACTGGGAAACAACATACATTGTGTAAGGATGTGTTGTGGGCCAATAAATCGTATATAATTTTAATAGATTAGGATATGCCACTTTTATTGTGTTGGAGAAACAGTTTTAACATTTTTTTTACTGTGTTTTCCTTGACAGACACCAGATGGCATAAGGATTTTATTTTCTTAGATGGAGACAAGCCTATACTTTAGCAAAAACATGAGGTAGCACACCTCTTTCAGGCTCACATAAGTAGTAAGGCTTTGTTTAAAGAATTGTGTAGAATATTCTGTTGTTCTATTTAGCATTGAAGATGAACTACTGTACATGGTACAGAATATTTATAATGAAGAACCATCAATGAGGGCCATTAATATACAACTACAGAAAAGACATTAGACAATGGAAGAAATAAAATACTTTAATGGAAGAGAGACAGAAGGAAGATGAGCAAAAGCAAAAGAAAAGAAGCCAGATGTTTTACCAGAGCAGAAATGGTACAAGTAGATCTGGATAAAAGTTTTTAGAATTGGGAAAGTTTTAGAGATGAATTACTCTAACTCTATCCAGGTGGGAAGATGAATCACCCAAATTTAATGTAAAATGCTCAAGCAAGTGTAAATAACAGTAGGAATAAAGGTCTTTAAACATCCAGCCATGCAAATATAACTAACAAGGTTCATCACTATAATGGTCAATCTGTTTTTATTGACACTTTGAGAGACCAGTTAAAGGGCAATGCATTACTTCTGAGCGGTCAGTCATATCCATGTTTAAGTTAATAAATTAAGGAAGGTGATTTGGTAACATTTCAGCCATACATATCTCAGAGGTTCTTCTCTAATCCCTCTACTAAAGGCAACTTTAGTTTATAGGGTAAGCATAGTTTTAACTTGAAAACTGGAATGTCTTTATGGCAGAGATTTTCTCCTTTCTGCTTTTCCCCCTTTTCTATTCATATACTGTTATGTCTTTGTTTTTTGGTGTAACGGAAAACAGCATTTCAAGCCAACAAAAACTCCTTTGGCCTATGACAGGTGGGTGACCATAGAATTTGAGAATCAAACTGAGACACTTTTAAAAATAGCTTTATTAATATTTAATGAATATGATAAACTGTGCTTATTTAACATGTAAAATTTAGTAAGTTTTGACATAGCCAGATACCGATGAGACCATCACCACAATCAAGATAGTGGACATATTACCTACAAACATTTCATTATGCACCCTTGCAATTCTTAGCTCCTGCCTTTCTCCTCCTCCAATTATACCAGGCATCCACTAATCTGTTTCTATCCCTATAAATTAGTTTGCATTATCTAGAGTTTTAGATAAGTGAAATAATGAAATATATTTCTTCTTTTGTTTGATTTGTTTGACTCGGCATAATTATTCTGAGAGTCATCCAAGTTGTGTTTATTAGTAATTAGCTACTTTTTTATTATTGGCCAGTATTTTATGGCTCAACCAGACTTATGTGCATTTGTGTTGCTCCCTGTTTTTAGCTGTCACATGTAACTCCCCTTCCTTTAAAAAAATATCTTTATTGATGAAAGTTTTACAAATGTCCCCTTTTTACCCCCATTGACTTCCTCCACTCCTCTCCTGGCTCCCTCCCTGGGCCTTCAGGACACTTGTTTGTGTCCTTGGGTGATGCAAACCCTATATAACCCTATACACTAAAACCCTAATGCTGTGATACACACTGACCACCAGGGGGCAGATGCTCAACACAGGAGCTGACCCCTGATGGTCAGTGTGCTCCCACTGGGGAGTGTCACTCAGCCGGAAGCTGGTCTGACAGCTGGCAAACACAGTGGCGGTGGCAGGAGCCTCTTCTGCCTCAGCTGCAGGTGGGTGGTAAGAAGCCAGAGGTCCCAGACTGCAAGAGGGATGTCCGACTGCTGGCTAAGGCCCGCTCCCCAGGGAGTGGGCCTATGCAGGCAGGCAGACATCCCCCTAGGGGTCCTGGACTATGAGAGGGCACAGACCTGGCTGTGGGACCCCTCCAGTGCATGAAATTTCATACACTGGGCCTTTAGTATACATATACGTTATTTGATTAACCTCTTTCTGCTCCCTTTCCCTCTGAGATTGGTCAGTCTGTTCCATACTTGCATGTCCTGCATCTATTTTGTTTGTCAGTTTATTTTATTCATTAGATTCTACATATAAGTGAGATAATGTGATACATATCTTTCACTGACCTCCCTCTCCTTCTTAATATCCATTTTCAGTAAGCCTACATACACTTTTACAAAACTTGAAAATTCTGTTTTCATCTTAGCCAATATCTTTGAAGAAAGAAAACACTAAGAATGTAACCCAGGTTTCTCCACCTCAGCAGTATTGACCTCTGGGGCTGGATAATTTCTTGTTGGGCGGGGCTGTCCTGTGCAATGCATGGTTAGCAGCATCCCTGGCCTCTCTCCACCAGATGCTCATAGAAACCCCGCACAAGGGTGACAACCACAGATGTCTGCAGACATTACAAAGTACCAAATGACCTCTTGTAGTGAAATTTATCCACTTTGAGAATTCCCTAACTATATAATAGCTTAAAATGGAGAGATGAAAAAATATGGGCTAAAGAAAGAGATAGATTCAAATTTAAGAAATTGTTAGGCCCCCATCATCTGCAGAATATTTGTAATATACTAGATTAAGCATCCTATATTATTTCATCCTAAATTCAGATAAAACTTATGATGGAAAATATTGATCCCCCCCTTGTTTTAGAGTTAAGAAAAATGATATTGGATTATTTAGGGTCGAGTCAGGAGTAGTTATAAATCTCACTAGTTGCTTGAACAGAGAGATTTTTAAAAATATATTTTTTTATTGATTTCAGAGAGAAAGGGAGAGAAAGGGGCCGATAGAAACATCAATGATGAGAGAGAATCATTGATTAGTTGCCACCTGCATGCCCCCTGCTTGGCTGGAGCCTGCAACCAGGGCATGTGTCCTGATCAGAAAATGAACTGTGATCTTCTGATTCATAAGTTGATGCTTAACCACTGAGAAACACCGGCCAGGCTGCACAGAAATATTTTTAAGTTAAAGCCATCTCAACTAAGTATTATGTTATTAACAAGGCAACTGCAACCTTGATAAGAGAACTGTAAGATGAGGCAGGTGTAAACTGGCTCTGTGATGTGCGTGCGGGAGTAACCCTGCTTTTTAGTATTTGCTGATATAAGTAGTATGCTTTCAGTTACATAGCTGATGTCAAACTACCAGTGTCATGCCCCTGAATGCAAAGTAAGGGCGAGAAGAGCATAAGGAGTTACCGAAGCTGGCATGAGGAACCCCAATGCATCACAGAGCTGAGGTGTCACTGAGGCAGCAGCTGCAGGAAGCACTTACCCTGCCCAGGACTACAGACAAGAAATGAGATTGGAATTATGAAAACTCAGGAGCTTAGAGGGTGACCCCATGGAGTTGAAAACCCAACCTCCGAGGAAGAGGTGCTGCTTGGCCAGTGCTTGAGTCTGTGGACTTGGAGGAAGGACCCTGTGGGAGTAGGACCCTCATCTCTGAGAGGGGACTCCAGTGCCAACTTACTAGCTGGTATCTCTAAAGCTCTACAAACATTGGAACAACCACACAGTGGGTTTGGCAGCTGCCACAGGGAGGAGTTGCTGCTGCTGGAGTGAAGAAGTGTTGCTATGGTGATACTGACAGCCCCTTCTGCCTCCTCCCACTAAGCAAGCTCCTTGCAGTGTGCAGCCCAACAGGGAACCGCTGGCAAAGCAGGAATGTGGTGGGTAGAGTCCCACTCCCAGCATCACAAAGCAGAACTAGGGTGGGTTTGGAACTAAAAGAGCATGACATCAATACCTAGTGAGATACAGGGTCTCTTATGTGATTGTTAATAAATATCAAATGTTAAGGATAGCTAATCTCATATTGATTTTCACTCAAGTTAATATGACTCTGTGCAATGAATGGATTATCACTCCATTCATTATCAGTAAGTATCAGTAATTTTTTTCTTTTACCTAATGAGGTTGTTCTTTAACTTGTGTATCAGTTGATCTATGGTGATGACAGTTTTTAAATTTTCTAACATGATCTTTGATTCTTCTTAGAAGCAAATGCACCAAAAATGAATGCAAATAATATCTTAATTGATGAAAATAGGTTGAATTTAAATTCCAAAAAGCATTCTGATTATGTCATTATTATATTCTCAAAACTGGCGAAAGGCTCAGTAGAGAAAAAAAATATCATGTTATATAAGCATTTCAAAATTCTGAACACAATTTAAAGACTTACCTTCAGTATCTAGAAGATACTTAAAGAAATGTTGTATTAAAATGGCTGTGTAGAACTGAAATATGGACAACTCCAAACACCCCCTTCCATCATTAATCACCCACCAAGTGGAATTGGGAAAGATATAAAATGCTTGGTTCAAGGCTACACACACACACACACACACACACACACACACACACACAGTACAGAGAAACTGTATATAGAGAAAAGACAGAACTTAGAGGCCAGTAATTGTAAGCTACTCTATCAATTACCTTATCACAAAAGGGTGCCACTTACATTATGACACTCCTGTACTTGTAAAAACATCGCAACTTCAGAAGAGTTAAAGGATGAAAAAAGTTAGCTTTGGAATATATAAAATATGGTAGAAATAAATGATACAATAAATTAGGCACGTGGGTTACTGATGACATATTAAGTTACAGGGATTCTGCTCTAATGAGAAGAAAAAACACTATTAAATACCTTAGTAAAATTCTTCAGATATAGGAATCCTTTGTCCTTCCATCTGTACCAAACAACAAAATGAAAGGGTAATTTTTTTTTGCTGGTATGTGGAATTATTATTGAAATTAAAGAAAGTTTTATTTTAATAATAAGTTGCATTAGTCTGTGTTCTTCAAGAAGCAGACATCACAATGGGATTAGAAATGACAGGTGTATTGGGGGACAGAGCAGGGGAAAGGGACAGCCTTCAGACTGTGATGCAGGCATGGCATCTAAGGAGGAGAGATGGAGGGAGAAGGATTGGAGTAGGAAGTCTCTGACTACAGCACTGTTTCAAAAAAGGTTTGGCAAGGCTAATGAGAAGCCCCAAGTCCATGTCCCTTGTTGGAGGAGTAACACATCTTTCTGAATTGCTTCCACACCCCACAATGGTCAGTTGCTGCCTGGGAGCCGTCACAGGAAGCATGACCTTGTTGAAAAGGTGGTGGGTCCAGAGGGATAGCAGCTGAAGTTGTCGATTACACTCCCCGCAAAAGGAGAGCTAAGCAGAGCGCTTTCATGTTTGCAATTTAAGGCCCAACAAGCACTGGAGGAAGACTGAACATTTTTCTCAATGATATGTGAAATCTAATATTTTTTATGTGAGATTCATTCTGAAGGTGGGATAAGCCATTTACAACTTTCTCAGAGCTGCACAAATTTATATTGTGATCTGCAATTGATGAAGCTAGGAGCAAGAATCACAGCTGGAAATAAAAGACATTTTAATTGCAGGAATGTTACTGAGCATGTACCAGATGATGCTGCAAAAGTCCTATTTGGAAGTCTCCAGATGCTGCTGAATTAAGTGGAATGGTAATAATGAGCACAGTGTATTCATATCAGAATGACTCCAGCCATTTAATTACGGTGCTGGGCTAACATGATAAATGTACCTGGACACAAATCAATGGTAAATGATTCCCAGAACAAAGTATTCAAGAAAGCCATGTTTACTAAATAGAATCGTGTTTGCAATATGCATCCAGAAATAATTCTGACACTAGAGCCCAGAGATGAGGCAGCAGAATTCTAATTATATATTGAAAATGGCTCTGGTAGATGAATTGAGCTACTTTCTGGTTACAAATGTGCTATTTTGGCAGATTCTATGAGGCTCAGAAATACTATTACTGCACAAATTGGCTCAGTATGTCTTAGGGTCAAAGAATAAATGCTTTTTCTCTCCCTCTTCTGAAGTCTGAACACAAACCTAACATCTGCATTCGTACAGGTAGAAATCCCAGCAGGTAAGCCATGCGTCCCTCTTTCTCAAGCTCTTTCCCAAAGAGAAGTATGGATGTTACCAGGGGTAAAAGCCACAAATACACTGAAGACACTCCATGTCATTCTCAATGAGCTTAATCACTTTTGTCACTATTCCTAAAATGCAGACAGCAAGTGGAAATTCATGGACATTTTTATTTTTGAAATAATTAAAATATATGTGTAGCAAACAGCTGAGAAACTTATGTGGTATCTAATGCTTACTAATATATTAGTAACTGAATAAAAATTACTTTATTAAATGCCACTTTTTTGGTAACAGATATAGAGAAAGGACCAATATAACCAAATAATGCAGTAAGAAGTCAATATAGAGTGCATTTGTTTTATTTTGAACTACAAGACATCTCATTAAACACAATGAAAAACATTCCCTGTCTGTTTAGGGCTCCCACTCATGTCCTTTACTCAGGATTGTAGATTTTTGGAAGCTGACTCTATCCTAGACCCAATAATAGAACATGTGAGCAGTGGCTGTGAACCAGTTAGCTCATACCACCCACTAACAACTGGATGGTTTGAGAATGGGCACAGCTTCTACTAGGCCAACCAGAACGTCTATATCTCAATGAGAATACTTTAGTTTGAGCCTTTGGGGGAGTGGGTTTACTCTCTGCTGCTGCATATAAACTTTAGTGGTGTGCGAACTGGACCAGTTCCCATCATGTTGCTACAAGGTAGGACCTGAGACTGAAGCCAGCCCAGCATCAGGTAGAGCCAGAGTCAGAGCATACAGTGAGCCCTGAAATCATCCTCGAACCCCCAGCCCAGCAGTACTGCCACCAGTTCTCTCCCTGGCCATTTCAGTAATGTGAGACAATAAATTCTCTCTGTATTAAGTCAGTTTGAATCAGATCTTTCAAATTACCAGACAGTGGGCAGGATATGGAGAGGGTGGAGTAAAGGACATTAAAATGACAAAGTCATGGGAAATAAACCTAAAATTTACTTCCTGTTAAATATCCCATAATCCTTCTTTAATAAGTGAAATAACCGAATGAGCTAGAAATGCTTTTAGGGCTCCATTTTAGAACATAAAAATGGGAAGGTGGGTGTCACAGAAAGCAGGAAGAAGAGAGAGTATTTCACGGTGGAACCAGTGGTTAATAGTTTCAACTGCTCCTGGAAGGCCACATAATATTTAGACTAATTAATGCCCATGTGATTCAGTTTTATGGGGATCGTTTGTGTCTGTATTAAGAGCTGTGTCAACGAGTATAACAGACATCACAATCAAAGTGCTATCTTAAAAATAAGGTAAGAATCTCAGTATTAGCACACCCTGTCCTATTTTTTTTAACCTAACAATGAGCACACCCCAAAGCATTCATTGTAAACCCCAATGAAACCTATTCCTTGAGGTGTAAATTGAAATGTAAATAATGATGTTTCTGTTTTGAAATGATCCCTGAGTGGAAATGAGACCTGAACAGATGCTGTTTCTAAATGCAGGGAGTGATCTGATAATATTGTCATCGCCTAGCAGGAACGTTGTTCTAATTAAACATTCATAGCATTTGCACCTAAAAATAAAGCAGGGTGTGGGGCAACCAAATTGAGCAGGTGTACACCAACCGTTGGACACAATGAGCCAGTCTTCTGAGTTCTGTGATTCAGAGGAAAACTTAGCCAGACCTGTTTGAATAGTGCCTCCTAAGGAAACAGGCGCTGGATAATTGGGCTTGGGCTGCCTAGTTAAGTTGCTTCTTGAGTCCGTTTGCAGTTAGAGGCAGGTGGTCTGGAGACACCCTATGGCCCCTTATCCTCTCCCACTTTCTCAGTCAGCAAGTCCCTGAAAGCAGTTCCTTAAAAAGAATGTGGTATTTAGCAAAATAGAGATGAGATCATTATTTGGTGAGACAGAATTTGTTTGACTGTGATTCCTTGTGAAAGTGAGAAATGAAGCAGGCCAAACCTGTAATGTTCGCTGTCAGGTGCCTCTGCACCCACACAATCTGTTCCCCAAGACATCTGCAGGCACAGAGCAAGTGTCGCTTTTCAGACCAAGTTTCTGTCTTCAGTTTAGGGAACAGCTGCTTCTATTTGGGAAAAGGCAAGAAGAGTATAAATTTCAAAACATGTGCTACAACCCCCTTCCAAACAATTCCAACAGTGGCAGGCACTGATCACTTTCTTTTTCTTCCATCCCCACAGATTCCCTGTAAAAGGGCTCATTCATCTATCTAATAATAGGGTAATATGCAAATTAGTCAGGACACCATCACATAACAACCTACCAGGAGGCTGCATTCACAGCAGGGGTAGGTGGGGACTTGTAGCATCAGGGACGGGGCAGGGGAAGTGGGCCAGTGGAGGGCAGCTTATATTCTCCACATGGCGGTCGTGGCTGTGAGCATTCCCAATGGCCACTGCCACTTGTCCCGGGCCAGCCCAGGGCTTTGGCAATCCACCAATGGCTGCTGCTGCTGCTATGAGGGACTGAGACTCACGTGATGAGGGCCTTGCAAGGCTCAGGCAAGTCACAGTGGTTGCAATGGCCGAGGTTCAGGCAGCCTCGTGGCAGGCAGTAGCAGAAACAGAGATATGATGGGGCCTCACCTTCCCCTGATTGTAGGGTTGCCTCCAGCAGAGGGAGGCCAGCAGCATTCCTCTGATTGGCCAGTTGCCTCCTGCAGAGGGAGGCCAGACTGTGGCATAATTGTCAGTAGGACATCCACTGAGTGCTCCTGGACTGTGAGAAGGGGAAGGGTGGGCTGAAGGATCCGTGGCCCCCACGCATGAATTTTGAGCACAGGGCCTCTAGTTTAAAAGTAAAACACACAAAAAACCCCAAATACACATTGATAACCTATTGTTTGTTAAGATACATACTGAGATGTAAAGGGAAGATATGCATTAACCTTTACCTCAAGAAGTATACATTGTGTAGGACCAGGGACACGATTAAGTATATTATAATTTGAAAAGTATCATTGATATAACAGAAGTATAAGAAAATTAATCTGAGAATGCAAACTCCTGAATAGAGTGGGACGAGGCTGACTTTAGAGTGTAGAACATATGTATAGACCTGAACTTAAAGGAAATGTATGTTTGAATAAAGAGGATCAAAGATGGCATATGGGTAGAGGGAACTGATGAAAGAAAAAGTTGGAAAGATGAGAAGAGATCCCTCATTTAAAAAACAGTTATCTGGCCCTGGTGCAATTCCATCCTGTAAGTCTGTTCTATGGCATGGAAGACGTTTATCTCCAACTGCCTTCTCTCTCACCTAAGTGCCTGCTACTATCCCATGGAAGATTCTATGGGCATGGACAGGAGCCTTCAGAGGCCCCAGAACTACCTTTTCGGTTGTTCACTAAAGGTTGACAAAGATGATCACTTTTCAGTGGACAAAGATGAAAAGGAGCAACAGTTATCTTTATGAATGGTCAATCTAGGAGCTGGAGTAAAGGATGAACTACGCATTGTCAAGCAGAGGCAATGAATTATGAAGTCAGTCCAACTACAGTAACACTGGCAACTTTGAAAATGTCTGCATAGCCAACGGTTTCCCTTGGTGGCTTTGAAATAACACCACTTGTGGTCTTATGGTTGAAGTGGTTCAGGGCTTGTGCATATTAGTGGACAGCACTTAGAGGCTGCAGAGTCAGAAGATGACTAGGAGGTGGATGTGAAACTCCTAAGTATGCCTGGAAAGCGGTCAGCCCCTGGAATTGGTAGCAAGTTTCCACAGAAAAAAGTAAAACCTGCTGCTGAAGAAGAGGGGGTGGATGATGAAGAGGAGGAGGAGGAGGAGGAGGAGGAGGAGGAGAAAGCAGAAGAAAAAGCTCCAGTAAAGAAATCCATACGAGATATTCCAGCCAAAAATGCACAAAAATCAAGTCAGAATGGAAAAGTCTCAAAATCATCATCACCAAGATAAAAAGGTCAAGAATCCTTCAAAAACAGGGAAAGAACTCCTAAAACACCGAAAGGACCTAGTTCTGTAGAAGACATTAAAGCAAAAATGCATGCAAGTATAGAAAAGGGTGGCTCTCTTCCCAAAGTGGAAGCCAAGTTCATTAATTATGTGAAGAATTGTTTCCAGATGACTGACATGGAGGCTATTCAAGATACCTGGCAGTGGAGGAAGTCTCTAAGAAAATAGTTTAAACAGTTTTATCAAAATTTTCCAACTTATTTCATTTCTGTAACAGTTGATATCTGGCTGTCCTTTTTATAATGCAGAGTGAGAATTTTCACTGCCGTGTCTGATAAATGTTGTCCAGGTTCCATTGCCAAGAATGTGTTGTCCAAAATGCCTGTTTAGTTTTCAAAGATGGAACCCCACCCTTTGATTGGTTTATGTTATGGTAGGACAGAGTAGTGGTTAGAAAAATGGGAATGGTGGGGAGACAAAAATATACATGTGAAAATCAGTATTAAAAACAAACAAACAAACAAACAAACAAACAAACGAAAAACAGTTTTCGTCCAGCCCAGTTGGTATTGCTCAATGGTTGACCATCAACATATGAACCTGATCAGGGCACTTGCCTGGATTGTGGGTTCCATCCCCAGTAAGGGGCATTAAGAGGCAATGGATCAATGATTCTTTTTCATCATCATCTCTCTCTCTCTCTCTCTCTCTCTCTCTCTCTCTCTCTCTCTCCTTTTCCCTCTCCCTTTCCCTCTGAAATAAATAGAAATATATTTTTAAAAAACAAATAAAAAAGCAATTGTTTGACAGCCAAGCAAATGAAAGCAGAATGTAATGATTGTTTCTATTCTATCTGAAGGTTAACACATGGCAAAGGACTTGAATATTTGTATTTAATTATTAACTATTTATGAAATTCAGGATGGAGAAAAGAGGGAGAAAAGAAATCATTTTTACTTCAGATGGAGAAGAATATAAAGAAGCATTTGCTTCATATTTATCTGAGTGTGATTCTGGAGGTCACTCTCTAGGTACTGTATGAGCACCTGCACTTCCAAGGTGTGTGACCTTGAGCAAATTATTACATCACCCTGACAACTCTGGTTTTCTCATCCAGGAAATGGGAATAATAACATTACTCACTTAAAATGGTGTTTTGGTATATTGAGTCAATGCTTTCAAAACCTTTGGACCTGTGCCTGGCAATAGCAATCTTTATCTCTTTTAGTTCTTATTTTTTTCCCCAAACCTTATCCACTAGTTATTTAATAGATTACAGCTCCACTACTGGTGGATAGGAGTTGGTATTATTCTCAAGATATTTAGCCTCATTACATTTTTATTAGTATGTATGTGCATAGATGGTAAGATATTTTGTTTAATTTTCCCAATTTCTTCTTTGCCTCACTATTCCGTTATTGTAGCAGGTGCATGCTCTTGTGCTACTTTGTCTCAGGGGAAAACAATTGTCAGAAGAGAAAGTTAAATCCATCTGTTTTGCCTTTGAAGAAAATAGAGATTCCCAGGTGTAGACAGTCTTCCTTGAAATAACCTAAAGGGATTACTTTTCCTAGAACAGGAGAGACATCTAAAGCTGACAGAGGAGCTGGTATGGGGATTGGTCTATTGTTTTCTTCCTAGCAGCTCTGAAAGGACCACAGGAGGATTGGATGTAAGGAAGACAAACCAAAATCCTAGAGTCTAAAGCTGACCCAAGCATGACACAAGATAAGTCTGGGGTGAGGGTTAGGGGGGGAAGCAGCCTGGGATGGTGCGATATTTGTACAGACTGTCTGACTTTAGGACAGAAAATACCACTGTCACAACTATAGAGATCCCCTTAAAGTCTGGCGAGGTCCCAGAGGCATGAGACACCAGGAAAGATGGAGGGCCTTTCTGGCCAGCCAGTCAGCAGAATAGCTGTGAAGAATTTGCTGTTGAGTTATATAAAATAAAGAAAGTGAACTGGCTTGCTCATGTGAGCATTTGACTACATAGTAGTTATACATTGTCTATAAAAGAAAATGAAGAATTTCAGAAAATCCCGTTATGTAATTCTTTTTCTTCCCCTGTTTTGCTTTCTTTACCTTGTTACAAGGTTAAACAAAAAAATAGGGTAGAACTGAGACAGTGAAGTCTCACAGGTTTTCAAACTATTCTTCAACTCAGTTCAAAAAAACTCAAAGGCTATAATATCCACCAGAAGTCTCTGTAAATCTAGGCCAAGTTTGTTTACTCAATTTGTCTCCATTGTTCTCCTGAGACTCATCCTGAGATCCCTTCATCACCTGCCTTCTTCCTCTGGTCTTCAAAAACCAAATTTCTTCACATCACCCACTTCCTCCAAAAGATTATTCTAAAGTGTCCCTTTCCTCCATTTCTATGAAAATCCCAAAAAACTCATTACAACTCTCTGCCTCATGGAATTGATCTGTTTATGTAATTAAAGTCTTTCAGAATAAGGCTTGAGAGAACACATACTTTCCACAAGACATTTGCATTTTGTGAATATAAATAACATGCCAGTTATTAGAAAGTGTGAGGAAAATACATTTAACTCGGGACAGTACATTTAACTTGAGCCCCTGTGTGTTTTATACTTGGTTTCGCAGGATTTTACAAAAATGAGATCATCGCTCCAGCTCCAACCAAAAATCTGTTCTTATCCTTGGAAGTAAAAGGAGTGCTCAACCAATATCTTGAGACTCTTCCAATAAAAAAAATATTATTTCAAATACATTAGCCCATTTGATCTTCACAGTCACCCTTGACAGGGCTGGCACCACCGCACTTAAATGAGTGGATACTAGCTGCTCATACCTTCTGATGTTAAATGTGCAAGATTTTGCTGAACTCAAAATTTTGTGGACTATATTTTAGCTGTGTTTTATTAATGTGACAATAATTAACTCAGAAGAGATTTTATAATTTTATTCTACGATGCTAACTAACATTCATTTTCCTCTGATTCAGGATAATAAATATATAGGGGAAAATTAGTGTAACTTCAAAGTTTGACTAGTTTAATAGTTACTTAGAGGCTTCTAGTTCTTACTGAGTAAAGGCCAGAAACTAGCTACTGGAAAATCAAATAAAACATACCTGCTTTCGTTTAAAGGACTCTGTTCACACTCCCCTCAGAGGTTCTCAGTGCCACAGTGAAATCCTCCTCACTGTTCTTCACTTAGAAACTCACCACATGTTAAAATCATAACTACCAATTGCTAAAGCTGGGAGCAACCTGAAAAATGGTTTATAGCACCCCTTATTTTTCAGATTCAGGAGGTCAAGGGTCTAAAAGCCATGAAATTAACAGATTTTCTGCAGGCCACAAATAAATACAGTCACAGATAGAAAGCTGTCCTTAGGTCATGGTTACCTAATGCAAATTCCAAGACTGTTCTATGACCTAGGCTGCACACCACAAATTAGGCTATGGCCCGGATCCCACACTACAGTCAGGTAGGTTAACACCCACATACTGCCACTTCCTCATAAACACACACTTTAATTTTTTTTTAAATTTAATTCAGAGAGGAAGGGAGAGGGATAGTAGAAACATCAATAACAAGAGAGAACCATTGATTGGAAGCCTCCTGCCTGCCCCCTATTGGGGGTGAAGCCCAAAACCTGGGCATGTGCCCTCACCTGGAATCAAATCATCACTTCTTGGTTCATAGGTCCACACCCAACCACTGATTTATACTTCCTGGGCACAGGCAAACACTTTTAATGCTATTTCTCTCTCTGAAAGTCAATATTGATGTTTTTCCCCCTTTCCTTCCCATTAATCAATCTTGTCTATTAAAGAAAACCAGGGGTCCTAACAAAATAGAATCATGAATTAAGAATTTGGTATTTTAAATTAAACTTGCATTAAATGAGTTAATACAGAAAAAAAAGGTGCTTGGAATAGTGTTCCAGGAATAGTGAGCTCAAAACACACACGCACAATTATTTCATTCCTGGGTGGGCCAGCACTGACACTCAAAGTCCTGATTTTAGTCTTTGATGCCAGAGTGGTGGACATCCAGGCAGGCAAAGTTCAGATTTCTCTTAAAATCTACTAGCACTTCTGAGATCTGACCCAAAACAAATTAATGTTTTTGAAAACTTTGTTCATGAAGAACAAAATAGGCTATAGGTAAGGGGCTCTTTATTTCTGTCCAAAACAAGATCAGGGCAAGAGGTCATGAGAATCACAGATGCTGCCTTTTATAAAATAATGGCCTAAAATGGCTGGGAAAAATGACTAGAGGGACATAATACTTTACACTCACACCTTTCTCGCCCTTCTATTTCCCTTTGCAGTCCAACAAAGGCCTTTAAAGTTATTTGAGGCTCTTTGTTCTGTGTCATCTGTCTTAAAACATGTTTTATGTGAAAGTCAGCCTGGATTCTCTTTCCTACACTATAATTTTTTATCTCTCCATGTCCTGGGCATGGCAAGGCTAAATACACAGACTTCCTTTGGAGAATGTACTAAGTCCTCATCCTTTTGCCATTCTCTGAGTCTGTCTCTATTTGTGTCAAATGTCCCACTGTTGGTTCAATGGTGTCAAGCCATTAGTTGAAAAGGCAAACAATCTGCTATGGGTGTGAAGATGTATAGCAGGAAATGATGCTAAACTGCACCAGTAGTAACGTAGTAGCTCATCTTGAGCAGCAGATAGAATTGATCATTTACCACCCTATCAAACCTTAGTGCTTGATTTACTTTTGTCCTAGGGACTGTGGCTCACACAGCAGATAACCAGAGAAAGCACCCCTCCCTTATAGAACTACACTGCTTTCTTTATGGGCATGCCCCTGATTGTCACCTTATTGTAACAGGATCATGCTTCCTTCTGAGATAGATGACAGAGCACAATTACCCTCATATAACACCGACTAACTTCCCCCTGAGTCCTCCACGAGGCCATTCGTCTCCTGAAATACATTTTTAACAGTTTCAAAACAAAGAAACCCAGCATATGGCAGTTCATTAGGATCTTAACGACTCTCTACTTTGAAAAGGCAAATGATCAGCAAGCTGTTTCAAACCCTAACCTGCAATTTGAGAGGAATAATTTATTATCCAAACAAAAATATTTTAATTAATCACAACTTAACATTAAAGTCAGAATTTAGTTGTGCTTCCAAGCCCATCTGTTGACAGGTATATATGCACATTCTCCTCTGCTGCTGACAAAATACTTTGTCCTACGTAAAATTAAAAACAAGTTGTTGCTTTTAATTTTATTTTTCAAAGTTAATTATATGCAGACAGTGTGTTATTCATTGAATGAATCTCAGTGGCTTTTAATCAGTGTCTGCTGGGGTAAAAGCTAAGAGACATTGCTGTGGGAGAGTAAGGTGGTAGATAATGAAGACTGTAGCATAAAAAAACAGTTATCAAGTTGTCAGGCAGAGGATGACATAAAAGTGAGTTTGCCTGATTAGCAATAATGACAAAAGCCATCTAATCTGCCATGAAACCGTGATCCCACAGTAAGTTTCCATCTCTTGACTTCTAGAAGCCTTAACAATCTGGAATTTAGTTAATAGAAGTTTTAAACACAGAGACTTAAACAGGTCTGAGAATAAAGTGCAATCTGAAACAATTTTGAGTGAACAAAAATGAGAGGTCGTAAAATATGTGTCAATAAACATGCCTCATTTCAATGGCTCAACATTTACTGGTTCTATTTGAACACAAGTATAACCACTTGCCACTAAGTTTGCAAGTCTACCGTCCATAGAATGCAGCAATGGGAAGAGTTGAAATAGGTTATGTGAAGGAAAACATAGAACAAATCAATTACATCTGATATCAAGAAAGGAGACAGACAATGTTAAATAGTCAAAAGGAATTTTTAAAAATTTGTATAGGGCTCCTTCCTGCAGAGAGAGTAAGCCTATCAATTTCAGGAGCTCCTGAAAATAAGTTTTATGGTGAAATTGAAGGTAATAAACAATGGCTCAGGAATAATGTTAGATTATGCCTACTTCCTACAATGCAAGAAAGTAATTAAGTAAGCAATGATCTAATGCCGTTTAAGTTTAAATAATTTATGTACATCTCAAACATATACTTACTAGAACAATGTTTCCCTTGCAAGCTAGGTATGGAAAGCTTTCTGGTTCCAAGTTGATTTGGCCTGAGAACTTTAATGAACACTCATGTAGACTATGGGCTTAATTTGATAGAATAGATTTATATTAGACTACATGTCTGAGCAGCTTGGGAAATCATTTTAAATAAATGGTAGCAAGAGGCTTCCTGGACATCTTGAAATTGTGAATCCATTCAGGCTTCACCTCAAAATATATAAACCTAGCAGATAGGCTTTATAAAGGGTCTTTCAAATACTTTTCTTCAGAATCTCAATGACCCAACACCTAATTCAATTAAAACTTAGTGCTTTGAATGAAGAAAATTCTTTCTGAAGTCTCACCTCCCTCCATGTTCACTTCCTGGTTCAATGTTAAGTGAGAGGTGAACATGGTGGATGGTGAGCAGGCAGGCTAAGTAGCCATCTCAGATGGTGTTTTAAGAAACATTGAATTTACTCAACTGAGGAAAGGGGCTGGAGAATGAGTCATCCAACGGGAAGGGCTGCCCAGCACTGCACCAAGGGAACATTGGGTCAATGAGGGCAGCTCCCAGGAGCTGGATTTTCATCCTTATGCAGTCACTGGTGGGAATCTCTTATCCTCAGTGGGTCTGGGGTTTGTGCTGGGCTTGGATGCTAATGGGATGTGCGATCAGGTGTCTTTGGAACAATTTCAATCCCTTGTAAGGTTTGACTCCTGCTGTCCAACAAGTTTTTCCTGGTCTTGCATTCTCCTGTGGCAGGAAGTTTACAAAATGGCCATTAAGGATTGTATGACCCCGCAGTCCTAACATTTTTCTCCTCTTTCTATTTGTTAATAATTAGTCTTAATAAACAGTTACCCCACATATCAGAAACCAACCAGCCGGCATCTTAGTATGTGCATTACTATAAGGGGGTGTGAAATGATCGGGTACCCAAGGCTGAGAAAACATGTTGAGTGTAAAAGCTGTACTGAGGCAGCCAAGACATCACTGCCTGGCTCCGATGCTTTTCTGAGCCTGGGATTGAAATACAACTGAGGCCTAGATGCTATCTTTAGGGAAGAAAGGGTCAGGGCTTCTAAATCGCCTGACCTGTGATACAAAAGATCAGGTATCCAAACCGCATGATCATCAACATGCTAGGGGAGGAGAGGTTACCCTGGGGTGTGGTTATTGTTTTCCAAGTTTTGCCCCTTGTTAGGCATCTGGAGCTTTCTGCCCTGGCGAATTTCTGCAGTTGGCCCATTGTCCTTGCTCTGGGCTGGCGGGGTGGGAGGGAGGGTAGGGGAGGGGGCAGGATCTAACATTCTGGGGTTCTAACATTAAGCTCTTTCCAAGATGATTTTTTATTGTGTCATCCATTATTTTCAGGAGAAAACTCCATCCTTACTTTCACTTGTGTGCTCTGACTCTTTGGTACCAGCAAAACAATCCCAGGATATTCACAGAAGGGTGCAGATCTGGGTTTATATGTATTCATGCCAACTCTCCCTATAGGAGCGGGCTCACTTAGAAGCTTGTTAAGACATTCACAGTGATGACATTGGACTGTGCAATATTAGCCATTCATCTACTGGTGAATAACAGGGTCCTATGGGAGTAAAAGTGACCTGAAAATGTCCAGTTGAAGTGAGGCGCTGTCTGGGAGAACATGGTCCACACATGTAGCTGGAACTCAGGGGAATGCGAAGAATGAGAAAAATGAGTGCAACAGCCAAAATTGTAGGCAGCAAAGAGGAATGAGGAGCTGCTGAAAGCAAACTTGCCTGCACAGCCATCATGTTTATGTCAGTTCTGGCTGGCGAATGTGGTGTGCTCTGCCAGAAGGCTCTGAATCAAGCATGCGGGGAATAAACAAGTGAGCTAGGTTCTGCTGCTGTAAGAATTTCCAAACCTGTAGAGAATTGTTAGGAGTTTATTTGAGCCAAACTGATGCCATATGCCATGAGAAAGATTTCAAATGCTCAGAAGAATAATAGTTTGCAGTTTCTTTTATGCACCTGAGATTAAGGAGGGAAAGTAAGGAAAATTACATATGATGTAGAAAACATGTAGTGGGAGAAAGCAAGATGGGGACTAGATTACAGGATAGTCAAGAGTGTGTGCTCCCTTTAGAGTGGTCCGCTTTAGAAAGAGGAGTCTCTAAGTAGAAGCATTTCAAAGGTATGCACAAAACCAATGGGCAGGGTTTGCTTAAGGCAAAGATAAGCCTTTTTAAAAAAATCTTTATTGATTAAGGTATTACATATGTGTCCTTATCCCCCCCCCCATTACCCCCCCTAGAAGGAAGGCTAAGACACAAATGAAAACATGCTCAAAGTCACTAATTATCCAAGAGATACAAATCAAAATGACAACGCAGTACCATCTCACACCTGTCAGAATGGCTACCATCAACAAACCAAATGCCAAATTCTAGCAAGGATGTGGAGAAAAAGGAACCCTCCTGCATTGCTGTGGAAATGCAGACTGGTGTAGCCACTGTGGAGAACAGTATGGAGTTTCCTCAAAAAACTGAAAATGGAACTCCCATTTGACTCAATGATCCCACTTCTAGGAATGTATCCCAAGAAACTAGAAACACCAATCAGAAAGGATATATGCACCCCTATGTTCATAGAGGCACAATTCACCATAGCTAAGAATTAGAAACAGCCTTAGTGCCCATCAGCAGATGAGTGGATTACAAAACTGTGGTACATCTGCAGAATGGAATACTACACTGCAGTGAAAAAGAAGGAATTCTTAGTATTTGCAACAGCATGGATGGAACTGGAGAGAGTTATGCTAAGTGAAATAAGCCAGTCATAGAAAGATAAATATCACATGATCTCATTATGAACAACATAAACTGATGAATAAAAACAGATCCAGAGACAGAGAATCATTGATAAGACTGTCAAACCTCACAGGGAAGGTAAGAGAGGGTGGGAGTAAGGGGAAGAGATCAACCAAAGGACTTGTATGCATACATATATGCCATATACGCGTAACCAATGGATATAGATAACAGAGGGGTGAGGGCATGAGTGAAAGATAAGCCTTTTACTAAAGAAGTTATATGCCCCAGGCATGACTACCCAGTTAGGAATTTATTATCAGATCACCCATGAGGTTAATTTCAATAGAAACTTTTCTCCATAGTACCTAAAGACTGTCTCACAAGGATATGTCCATCTCTTTCTGAGGATTTTCTTAGAGCTAGAAATAGAGATAGAGAGAAATAGAGATATAAAGAAAGAGAGATTAAAAATAGCTTAAAATCTTAAAGCTAAAAACAACCTACATTTATTCATTCTATTTCCTTCACAGGAAAGAAAGGCTCATAGCGTAAGGCCCAGGAGATCATGTAACTGCATTCGGTACATACAGTGATTACTTCAGAACCATGGTAAGAAGCTTATCATAAAATTTGTCATGCATAGTTTTGTTGTTGTTTATTGTTTGTTTTCCCTGTCCTAATGCCCTCTACCAGATATGTGGCTGCATTTATGGGGGTAACTGAGGAAGGAACGTGATTGAGGGGGGAGAAGTATTGATAGGATGTGGGGCCTTCTAATTCTTTAATGAACTCTCACTTTCTATTTTTGTATTTGGGATTGATTTAAAATGACTACATATCCCCTTTGCTCTCCTCCTTCCCTCCCTCCTTCCTTACTTTCTTTTTTCTTCCTCTCCATCTCTCTTTTCTCTCTTCCTCTTCCTCTACCCCACCCTCCTCATTCTTACTCTCTTGTTCTACCTGTATATATTTTTTCTCTACTGCTTTACATTTTCTTTTGTTTTACAATTTGGTTTCTTTCCCACTGAAATTTCATAATTGTTTTCTACATCACATACTGATGACCATTACCTGGATCACTTTCTATTTATTCAGATATGCCTTTTGTTCAGGAGCACCTGATTGAAGAGGAAAACATTTAGTTGGGACAATACAATGAAAATGTTATGTGGCTCTATAATTGTGAAATTTAATGGAAATGATGTCTGTCAGTTAGAATAAAAGCTCTAATCCTATTTACTAATGGAATGCTGATGAAATAGTTTAATCCTCATGTACTAAGATCCAATGGGGAAAATAAGATATTATAGTTTGTTTCAATAAGACAAATGAACTTCTCTTGCCATGCTTTAAGCTTTATGTTCATTTTTCATTTTCAATGTTGTAAAAGAGTCCTCATTAACCAGATAGCTCTCTTTCTTTTAGTTGGTGAACTCTGGAATCAATCACTATAGAGCCTCTCGATGTTTCTTAATAGAGATATTTCAGAGCTTCTTTTGGCATTCTTGGAGGAAGGGAAAAATTATAAGTTAGAGGAATATTCTGGTGCTCCAGTTCAGTTGCTATAGGAGCTGTTAAAGCAAATACTTGTTCTTTGTTAATTGGTTTGGTAATTAGTGGTCATATTTTAGTGTCTCACTGTAACCACATTAAATGAAAAAGGAAGCTTGCTTCTGATGGCCACAGGTGAAGATTCTAGTTGCAGACTTCCTTCCCAGCCAACCCCACCCCCAATTATGGAAGCTTCAAGGATGCAGTTGTTTTTCTTTTCTTTTTTTGAAAAAAAATAGTATTCTAACTCTTTGTCTTTATTGAAATAAATGCATTTGTTGTTAGCAGATTCATTCAAATTCTGGTCTTATTTACTAGCTGTGTGGTATTAGCAAATTATTTAGCCTCAATTTCATCATCCATATTTAGGCACTTTTTAGTTATTGATTATTATAATAATTATGAGATAATACATACTTTTCTAAACACTAACATCTAGGTATATATATATATATTTATTTTATATAGTATTTTCTAACAAAATGTTTATATCTTTATCACAGTGCTAAAAGTACAGAGAGTGTTTTAACGTCTCTATAGTAATATGAGAATACACTTTTTGTTGCCTCGGCACCATGCCTTTAGACTCATGGAGTTGGAAGAAAGTTGAGAGAGTATCTGCTTCAGACAGTTGGCATCTGCCTTTGCCCTTTTGCAAGATGCCCTTGTCTTTTTTCCACTGTTCCACTTGGAATAGTGTCATGACTACTGGAGCTCCCACAGCAATATTTCACCATGGAGCATGTGAGAACACAATCCACCAGTTAAAGGTGGTAGAGAAAAATGTAGACAAAGCCTGGGACATTGCTGACAACATGATGCTGATAAATCACCCTGTTTTGCTTACCTCTGCACTTCAACAACTAATTTCTCAACCCTGGTGTATCCAGTCTCTTAATTACTGAAATCAATTCCTCATAGACAGCAACAGTTAGCAGAAGACTAAGCCAAATTTTATTGAGTTATTAGACCTCTTCTTACACATGTGAAGAGTTAATTAAAAAGGAGAAAGAAGAAAGGTCCTTTTATCTTTGTGCCCTTTTTCTTCCTTTGGCTAAGCAGTTTCTGATGAAGAAGAATAGTCTTTCCAAGTATATAAACTCTATGTAGCTTTTAGCTAAAAAGAGAGAGGTCACCAGGACAGAACACTGATAATCTTTTGAAGCAATCTGTAGCATTCTCTCTTAGCAAACAGTTCCTCCCACCCCCTCCCACCTTCTTAATGTATGCCCTTTTGCCTCTTTTTGCTTTAGTGTTGGTTTGGGAAAGATTTCAAATGCATTGGATTATCTTTAACACACTCACCTTCATGTTCCATGGCCTTGCACACTCCTGAAGCCCCTCAGGAGTTCCCCTGGATTCTCAGGGCTCTGCCAGGGTGAATCTCAGCCAGTAATGCCTTCAAAGGTCTCCCATACTCTAGGATATTCATCATCCTTCTAATTTTCATGTCACCAAAACTCTCATTTGTCCAGTTATTCCCAGGCCTCCCAGAAGAAGGAAAAAATCTTCAGCTAACTCACCTTGAAATATTTATGATTGACTCTAGTTTTGAACCTATTCCAAAATATCCCTGGATGGTTTCAAATTTGTATATAAATTTCTCCCCTTATTATTACCTGTACAATCCACACAATTTAGTCCTCGATTACATAATATCTTATATTCCTCGAAACTCTTTTTTAAGTTTTCCTTCATCTTTTAGATTGTATATTTCCTGACAGTGAAACATTAAGTAGTTATTATATTCTATAATACATATCTCAGCAATAGGCATACTATATTTACATTGATTGATGTTTAATGTTTTTAAAACCCTGTTATTAGAAAACATGAACTAGATTCTTGTGTCATAAGTAGGTTGAAGATGATTGTTTGACACTATCAAAACAGGAAGCAATGATACTTTGAGGAAAGTGGTATAAGAAAGTTGGGGTGAGATACAAACCGGAATTACCACTTTGAAGCAAACTGAGATGGACTAAAAACTTAAGCTAGTCTAGAGGATTAGCAAAGGCAGCCTTTGTGCAATAGAATATTTGGAATGAGGCACTACCACATTAGATGCCTTGTTAAGACCTTTGCATAAATGCTGAAAAGGACAAAGGTGCTACATTCTGTGGAGTAGGGTCTTATAAAATTACTTCCACACAACAACCTCTGTCAACTGTGTTGAATCTGTAGGAACTCTTGTTATGGGGAAAAATGAGAATATAAGCCTCACCATTTCATTCAATGTATTTAAACACTGTTTCACCATGATGCACTATGTAAAACTCATTGAAGACTGATTCAGTATTAGTGCATGCACTCAGAAAAATGACACAGAAATTTCACAAACCCCCCTTCTTAGGTCAGAGGTGCTGTGATATCACATATTCTTGTCTAGTCCCATCTGTTTCCTTATACACCAAATTGCAACACTAAATTGATTTCAAAATCCATTAATGGATCATAACAAGCAGTATTAAAAATAATCTGACTTAGCCTGGCCAGTGTTGCTCAGTGGTTGAGTATTATTCCAGGAACCAAGAGGTCAACAGTTATATTCCCAGTCAGGGCACATTGAGGAAGTTCATCTCTCATGGGTTTCTATCTCTCTATCTCTCTTCCTTCCTCTCTCTCTAAAAATTAATAAAGACATATTTATAAAAAATAAAAATAAATAATCTAAGTTATGTACAAAAATCCCCCAAGGCATGAATCAGTACAATTTCCCTTGTATTAAATACAATTGCCCCACCCTTAGGAGATACTCGAGGAAACAAAACAGATCCAGAGATTGAGAGCATAGATCAGACCATCAGACCTCAGAGGAAAGGTAGGGGAGTGTGGGGGTAAGGGAGAGAGATCAACCAAAGGACTTGTATGCATGCATATGAGCCTAACAATGGACATAGCCTGGAGTGGGGTGAAGGCATGAGTGGGGGGTAAGGGGTCATGGGGTAATAGGGGTATAAGGACACATATGTAATACCTTAATCAATAAAGGGGGAAAAAGGCTTTTATCCCTTTGGAAAGAAACAGCATGCTTACAGCTTCACCCCAATCTTCTGATGGTGGGGAATTAATTGAACAATATATTTGAGTCTTCTCATCTTCACTTGCCCACGATTGTGAAATTCCCTTGGACATTTTCCTTGCGAGGATTTAATTGTTCTTGACTTTTGAAAGTAAAGACTTTTAGTTCTTTTTCTGCTTGGATGGATTTTCGTCATGTCTCAAACTGATTAACTAGATCATTTTTAACTCATCCATATTAATAGACCCTTTATTACAGGTAAAGTCATAATGATTTGACACGGGCCACATGCCTTTATAAAATTTTAATTTTCTATTATTCTTGCTATAGGTAGAAAGACTGAGTTGCATTTGTGGCATGTGCATTTTGAGACAATGCAAGAAGAAATTGTTTAAAACATAAAATTCACAGAGTCTTATGACCCATATTCATCCACTTGGGTGAATATATATGTGTATGCATTTTATATACCTTGTATAATTTCCTATTACAGGATGCATTTCACTCTATTATTTGTCCATTTATATTTTTCTAGCTATCTGCATATGTGGAACCCATGTTTTCCTAGATCATACTACCTGTAAGAGAGATATAGAGCCATGCTGACTTCAATAAATAGAATTTATTCTAATTGCATTCCATCCACTAATGCAGCTCCTCTAGCCTATTAAAATGTATAATTGTATTGATTTCAGAGAGAAAGAGTGAGAGAGAGTTAGAAACATCAATAAGGAATCACTGAATGGCTGCCTCCTGCATGCCCCCTATTGGTAATTGAGCCTGCAACCCAGGCATGTGCCCTGACTGGAATTGAACTGTGACCTCCTGGTTTGTAGGTAGATAATCAACCACTGAGCCACAGTGGCTGGGTGTCCTCCAGCCTTTAAAATGCTTCCAAAGAAAGACTTTTGCCACTGAGCAGCGCTGTTATTTTCTTCTTTTCCTGTTCTGGTCCTATTAGATGAACACCTGTATCTGGGAAGCTGCAAGCTCTTTCCACATCACTGCCTGAGTTCACCCACAAGCTGCCCAGGGCACCACTGCTGAGTGATGGTGCCCTCCATCTCCCCAGCCCAGGGTGCTGCTAGAGCTCTGTGCTCGCTGCAGAACTCCCATGTGCTGAATACCTACTGTGTCTACGCAGCTGTGGGGAGCATGGGGGCTTCCTTTCTGTTGTCACAATGTTGACAGTTTTGACTTGTCTCATCATGTTTAACAAAATATCTATAAATATATTAATTACTCTTTATTTGAGGTAATTTCCCCCATCATATTAAATCATTAGACCTGATTGGAATTCATATGAAAAGATGGGCATGATGCTGTAAAAGTTAATGGCATTATTCTTCGGCCAACATTTTCTCTGACTCCCTTTCCCTTGATGATATTTGCAATTTTTCATCCAAATTTTCCTTATTCCTATTTATTCAAATAATCCCATGTAGTCTTTTTTATTGATGTTCCATATATTTTGAGAAATCCCGGTTACCCATATATGTACAGAAGTTTATGGATATGTTTCCTTCCAAAGAAGTCATGTTTATTTCTTTGAAAAAAAACATATTTTATTGATATTTTACAAAGAGGAGGGAGATGGATAGAGAGTAAGAAACATCGATGAGCTGCCTCCTGCACACCACTACTGAGGATGTGCCTGCAACCAAGGTACATGCCCTTGACCGGAATCGAACCTGGGACCCTTCAGTCTGCAGGCCGATGCTCTATCCACTGAGCCAAACCAGTTAGGTCCTGTTTATTTCTATATTGCCAGCAATGTGTATGGCACAAAGAAGTAATTTAATTCATATTTATTTATTTGAATAAATCCAGATGGGAGTGTTTTGTCCTTCAGTTTCTTTGAATGACATTCACCCTTACTAGTTAATAAATTAGGAAATTCTTTTCTCAAGTTCTCAATTGATATGTAGCGTGATCATTGATTAGATAATAAGAATCCTGGTTAATAATGTTTCTGCAGCATATTTGCCATGTGAATTAGGTAACACATATTATTCTTATCTGGACCAGTTTGTTTTTTCCCAAGTGAGGGAGATGGATCAAATAATCTAATTATCTATCCTGTTTTTGCCTCCACCTTCTCACATACTCCACAGATCTCCTTCTGCATTTGTTTTTTCCATCTCTAATTCTGAGCAAAGTTATTGTCTTTTTCTTTTAAAAATATATTTTTATTGATTTCAGAGAGTGAGAGGGAGAGAGAGAGAGAGATAGATAGGAACATCAATGATGAGAGAGAATAATTGGCCTGCTGTCCCCGCATACTCCACAGTAGGGATCAGGCCAGCAACCTGGGCATGTGCCCTGACCAGAAATCGAACCATGGCCTCCGGGTTCATTGGTAAAAACACTAAACCACTGAGCCATGCCAGCCAGGCATTTTTTCTTGATCTCTTATTAACCCTAAATGGATTTTATTTGTGAAATAAAAAGTTTAAATAAATATATAACTACCTTCACTAAAATGTATGTTCAGTCCACTTGTTGGCAAGTTTCATAGCTTGAAACAATATGAATTAATCACCCATCAGATATTGGTAGAGGTCAAAAGTCCAATCCCTGTCACTGGGTGTCATCAAAGCTGGTTCATTCTGGAGACTCTGAGGCAGAACCTATTTGCTTGCTTTTTTCAGCTTCTAGGAGTTCCCTGCATTCCTTCACTCTTGGCCCCTTGCTTGCAGCCCTCCAAGCTTTTGCTTCCTGGTCACATCGCCCTGTACTCCTGTACTGACTCTGAGCTTCCTGTCTGCCTCTGATAAGGATCCTTCTGATTGATTGTATTGGACTCACTTGGACAATCCAATATCCCTTCCCATAATGCCTGTTCTTTTGAAAACATTTTTGTATGTTTTAAAACACATATGGTAGATTTAAACTTTGCACTCTATGAAATACAAAAATGTTATTTTCTTTAATTATTGGAATTAAATTGATCTCATGCATCTCTATCCCCTCTAGTGGTGAGTTTGGGATATTACGAGATCTCTTATGGTGGTACCTTGAATAAATATCTGGCTATCTCTCCTTTCTTAAGGGTCCCTCCCCCCCCTTTTTCCCAAGCACTCTGTCTGGGGGAAGCTCAGTTTTCCCAACACACATGGACCCCCTGAAAGAGAGCTCATCCTACCTTGGCATTGGTTGGGTTGGTAACAATTAAGATCTTGGAAATATACCAGGTACAAATAAAAAATACCTTTCTTTAATATCTTAAAAATATTACCTGTATTATACTTATACCATCATTTAATGTAAATCATTGTTATTAGAGAGACAGCCTTACAGGCATTGACTTAACTTACCATGGTCATTTGAAGAACTTGCTAGAAAAAAAAATATACCTTGGAGACATCATTTACTTGTGGCAATATTGGAGAAAATAGAGTAATGTCTCTTAGTAACTTTCAATTTGTTCTTTATCTAAAATTGACTGGTGCCTTTTGAATCTTGCAAACTACTGGGTCTACACATACATAAAGGTAACAGTGTAGAGACTTCACTGACCTTTTCATGGTTTTAAACATTTTAGTTTGAAAAGACATCCTAGCAGGGGGCATGTTTTAGCAAGAAGAATGTGAACTTCTTGCAGGCATTAAAGATGGGCAGTCCCCAAGCTGTGATTCACTCAGGTTGTAAAATGCTAGTTAATGACTTCAAGTTAATGCTTGTTAACATCATGTAATATGGATTCCTGGTCATTCATTTTAACCCAAATTTTAAACCTAATTGGCTCTCAGTGGAGCTTTATTCAAAACAATGTGCTGATTTTAATAGCAAGTCTACAGACTCAGCAGGGGGAACTGTGTGGATGCATTTCAAAGCATTCTTCTGAAAAATCGATGTACAGTGTGCGTGGTGTTAGGTTTCACTTGGGCAAATCAATAAGTCCCTGCCGCACAGGGCTTTGTGGTTCTTTTGGTTATCCTCTGGAAGAATACAACCGGGTTGTTCACATCTATATAAGATGAAAAAGTGTCCACATTAATATAAAATTCCTTTGCTTAACTTACTTCTGTCATCCCTGGAGAAATTTTTTTAAAATATGAATGTAATATCATGAAAAAAATTGTGATCTTGGAATGAGGAAATCTTCTCCACACAGTTCTGCCCATAGCTCTGCCTCTAGTATCTTTAACTTAGAGAAGTCACATACACCTGCAGCATCAGAAGTCTGTTCTTTATCTTAATTTATTTGCCATTGATCGGTTTTTTAGTGAATACTGCATTCCCATTGTACAAAAGTCAAAATACAGACATTTACAAAGTAAAATGTCAGACACCTTTCATTCTGTCAATCATCTGGTTGTCTTCTATGGTTATCCATTGCTTATGTAGTCTCAAAGGCTATGCAAAAACACTTGACAAAAGCAGATAGAGAAGTTCAAATGTTTGAAAAATCTATATCAAGACATCCTCACATCTCTCCTAGATTGAGAGAAGTCATTTAAGTTTTCTAAAAGGTTTGCTTAGCTTACTTTAGACAAATATAGTTCACGGGCTTTAAAGTTCTTTGAATAAGAAAGCTCCATTAATGCCAGCTGACTGTCTGACAGGTTAATTTGTTAATATCCCTCATTAAAATATGCTAAATACATCAGTCTACTTACACATGACATTTAAAGAAGATTTTTAAAATCTTCTTCTAAGTTTGCTATTTATTTTGTGAGCTTAATACATTTGCAGCTAGTAATAAGGCCTTTGGCTTAAATTTTTTAAATCAGTAATATATTTTTCTTAATTAATTGAATTTAAAACCTAATGGTGACTCATATACTGTTGTGATTTTTAATGTTTTAGGTTTATAGAAAAAGTAAACAGAAAATACAGAGTGAATTTTATTTTTTATTAATGCCATTATTTTCTTAACTTCCATACCATATTTCTTATTTAACACTAGAGGCTCAATGCATGAAATTCATGCAAGGGGCTCGGCCCTCGCCCGCTGTGGCTTTGTCTGGAAGGTTGTCCAGAAGGACATCCGGAAGGATGTCCGGTCTAATTAGCACATTATGCTTTTATCATTATAGATTAGATGTTTTACGTTGTTTAACCAATATAGGGCACAGTGTGCAGCACTAAACTAAAATAAATGGTTTTATTTTGTTTTGGGTCTATACTTATCATGGTCAGTATCACCTTCCTCCTCATCATCAGATTGTCTTCTACCTTTTTATAGAAGTCTGATGGAAAATATGATATTGGTATTTTCTGCCTCTTTCTCTGTAAAATAATAGGCTAATCAGGCACTCTATTGTGTACCTTATTGTTGCTCATAGTGACTATCAAATCGGCACTTAAAACATTGACTCAAAGAGGCAATATTTTAAAAATAAAAAAATTATCTAATTAAAAGATAGAAAAGCTAATCTCACTGAATAGGACTTTATTCAGGCTTCTCAATTCAGGCTTCTCAATGCAGACTGGAGAACTGATCAAACAAACAGCATAGTGACAACTGTTTGAGTAGTGAGTCAGAACACAGCCAGCACACTGAGCCTGTTCCTTTTGAAGTCTCCATGTGACCTACTCGTCAAATAGGTTCCATAAACAGAATTCAAAGGGCTAGTATTACAACTGCCTGTGACGAAGAAACCCAGGACCTTTTCTGATTGTCAAACGTAGGAAATAAGGATCCAAGGATACACTGTAAAAGAAGGCCATCAACTGACTTATAATCCTTATCACCACAGAATGGTTTCATCTTTAGAAACGGTTTTCTATTTCTGTCTTATGATGTGGATTTACAAGTGGCTTTAAATGATCGAGTGCATGTCTAGAATTAATTTGTTTTAAACAGGCCTCTCTGAGTTGACAGGCAACTAATTGAAATGAGTTCATTCTGGACACAGTTTTGCATAATCAGAGGGAAGAATCGAGTGTAAGGAGTGAAGCTGCATAATGCAATCTCCATGGGCCTCACTCCAAAAGTTCAGCTACATTGAGGACTTGGCCTTGAAACTAAAATGGAGGGGTGACAACAGATTCCTAATGGACACACTGGTCCATAAGTGGAAGCACAGCTCCAAAGAAATGAAAAGCTATGACAAAGTAGAAGGAACGGCTAGACGTCCCCAAAGCTTGATTCTAAGAGTCACATGGACAAATCTGAGGCACTGTATTAGAACATGGTCATTAGTACATTATCAGTAAGGTATAGTGCTTTAAATAGCTTTGAAGAAATTTTTTAAGAATATAATGGGAACACACATTGATGTTAGAATAATTCCTCTTCTAAGCAGGAAGAAAGCTAGCCTAAGTAAAAGTACAATCTTAGAATGAAAAGATAATGTTTAATAAAATCTAACTACCGAGTTAATCTGTTCTGGAACATTAAACTCTTAGGTAATCTTTCCAAAATATCGCTGCATGATTTCTCCTTAATCACCAACAGTGACAGGGAATTTACTGATTCTTCAATTTTTAGGGCAATGTATTACAACTGGACCATTCTAATACTTAAAAAGTTATAATCTCTATTGAAGGAAGGATAAAAAAAATCTGGATTCTTAACTAAGTTATTTGGTGAATGAACTCCAGTGATGGATTTAAAATGTCACAATATTAAATCTGGTATCTGAATATAGACAGTGTTCTTCTTGATATGACTATAAAATGTATGAGACAGAGGAAAAGGCATGTGAGATGAAACCAGCTGTTGAGCTCTTTAACCCTGAACCATTTCGGCTGCTCATGACTGGGTGTTCCTAAGGAAGTTAAATAACTTCTCAACTTAATAAGTAGGGAGAAGATTAGATAGAGAGATATAAATAGAGAGATAAAGAGAGAGAGAGGGAGTCATGGAGGGAAGATGGAAGAAGGAAGGAAGGGAAAAAAGGAGGTCAAAGTTAGTAAATTACATACTGCTATAACACAGAAATTATACATTTATTTTTAAAATTTCCTTGAGAAGATTAAAAGCAACATAATAGTATTGCTTTTTAGACAGAATTTAGGATCACAGAATTAATTGTATTTGCCTAATGTTCTAGCACTTTTATCCAGTAGAATAAATAGACCTCAGTTGCCAAGATTTACATCAAAGGAGCTAGATGACTGGCTCAAGAGTTTTCACACCTGAGGTGAACTCTAAATCAGTTCATTAATGTAAACTGCAAGTCAAAGGCTGTAAACCCTGGGGCTGGCGATAAGGCAGACTGACATATCAGCCAGGAGGGCTGACAACAAATAGATCCAAGTGGGAGACTGGGCCAACCAGAAAGCCCATGTCACTGGGCACAGAGACAGCTGGCTCAGAATGCCCAGAATCAGGATGGATAGGCAGGGTGCCAAAGGTCGATGCCAGAAGTTGGTCACAGACACCTGGCTTTGCCCAGGAGTTAAGTTACATACTGTTCGATGAATATTCATTGACTCCCTGACTGAGTAAGTGGATATTGATAAGGGGTTATATGCAGTGAAAGCCTCACTAAGCTTTCAGTTTTGCATATTAGTTTTGTTTTAATTTAAGTAACATTGGTTTATAACATTGTTTATGTTTAAGGTGTGAAACATTATAATTTGACATCTCTATATATTAGTGTATCAAGCTCATCACCAACACTCTAATTATCATCTGTTACCTCCATCCCCTCTGGTAACTGACATCTATTGTTTTCCTCTATAGGTTTGTGGGTTTTTTGCTTGTTTGTCCATCTCTTTGGTGTTTTTTTTTTTAATATTTCACATATGAATGAAATCATATGGTATTTGTTATTTTCTGGCTAAATATATCTTTTTTATCCACTCATCCATCAATGGGCATTTAGGCTATTTCCAGTATTGACTATTGTACATAATGCTGCAGTGAACAGATGCGTACATGTATCTTTTTGAATTAGTGTTTTCACATTCTCCATATGCTCAGAAGTGGAGTAGTTGGATTATATGGTAGTGCTATTCTTAATTTTTTGAGGAATCTTCATACTATTTTTGATAGTGGTGGTAGTAATTTACATTCCCACCAATAGTGTACAATAATTCCCTTTTATTCTCATCCTCTCTAACAGTTGCTTCTTGTATGTAATTCATGAAGAAGGATGATCCTATATAATAAAAGACTAATACGCTAATTGTCTGGTTATCCAGTAGGCCGTTCAATCAATCAAAGCGTAATATGCTAATGATATTCTAAGGCCACTCAACCGCTTGCTGTGATGTGCACTGACCATCAGGGGGCAGATGTTCCAACTGGTAGGTTAGCTTGCTGCTGGGGTCCAGCTGATCAGGACTGAGTGAGATGGGCCAGACATGTTCGGAAGCCCTCCCATGACTCTCCCTGCATCCAACTGTGCACTGGTGGGGTCCCTTGACCTGGCCTGTGCCCTCTTGCAACCTAGAACCCCTTGGTGGATGTTGGAGAGCCAGTTTTAACTCTATCCTGCAGGCCAGGCCAAGGGACCCCACTGGTGCACGAATTCATGCACTGGTCTCTAGTTAATTAAATAATAACCAATGATACAACAACTACTAATAATGATAAATGCATAGCTACTATTTATTGAGCACTTATATAGCAGACACTACAATGAGTGATTTGCATACATTACCACATAATATCTTTATTAAAACTCTTTAAAATAATTATTGTAATCACCAACTTCTGCAGGCCTAAAGATAGAAATCTTTGCAAGATCACAAGGCTACAAGCGGAAGGACTAAAGTCCCATGCAGATGTAGCTACTTTTAAAATTTAGACTCATAATTCACTTGTATGACCATTAGCATATAGGGATTGAATTATATAGTTTAATCAATCCCTAATACTTTAAAAGACATAACAAGATACGACACAGTATCTTCTTTAAAGGAAATCTTTCTATTGTGTCTCATCTAAAGGATATTTAACACCAAATAGCTTTTATTTTTCTTTGTGTGTTTTTTTTTACCTTTTTATATTTCTTGGGGGTGCAATATTAGGATTATAATGTGCTTAAACTTGCTTTTATGCACTACTTTACTCATATAAAATTTAATAAGCATTTTTAAATATATATAATTTATATGCATTAAAATTCACTATTTAAATATAATTCAGTGACTTTTATTAATGTGAACTATCATTATTCACTAATTTCAGAACACTTTCTTCACTTCATCCATCCCTAATGTTAGTTTCATTTTGAATTTCATTATTTCTCAATTTTTAAAGCAGTGAAACTATGTTTCTTTAAATCTTCACCCAAGGATATTTTCCCATTGATTTTTAGAGAGTGGAAGAGAGCAGGAATGACAAAGAGAAATATTGATGTGAGAGAAACACATCAATTGGTTTCCTCCTGCATGCCCCTGACCAGGGCCCAGGCCAGGGAGGAGTGTGCAACCAAGGTACATGCCCTTGACCAGAATGGAATACAGGACCCTTTGGTCTGAAAGCTGGCACTCTACTAGCTGAGCCAAACATGCTAGGCAGCAGTGAAACTATTTTTAAAAAATAGTTCTTACACAGAAATTCGGAGAGAAGACACATTAAAGTAGATTTCCCTTAGTGAGTTGTGTAGGTGAATGAGGATTAATCCCTAACCATTCTGCTACTCTCCCTCCTCTACTACTCAGCATTTAATTAAAAACACACACATACACAAAAACGATGCTTTAATTTTTTTTTTAATATGCATTGTAAACAGCCAGTAGAAATAACTAAAATTCCTGAGTGGACGGTGGGACAGGGAGGCTCCTGTAAAGGAAGGCACTCCTAAGTATTGTGTTGTGTGGGTGAAGCACACAGGAATGCTCTTACATGTCAAATTATTTCCCTAAAACTCACCCGGTAGAAACTTATCCCCCATTAGCGTAGTACACCTTTTTTTGAAATAGCATTGCAAATATAAAAAGTTAAGTTAAGGTGTGCTCATTAGGATGGGCCCTGATACGTATGACTGATGTCCTTATAGAATGGGAAGTTTGGACCCAGAGACACACATACTTTGAAGGCCCTGTGAAGAGGGTAGAGATTGGCATATGAGGCTTCTAAAAGCCAAGGAACTCCACATATTGCCAACAACCACCAGAGGTTATGTGAGAGGCACAGAACCGACTCTCTCTCTCAGCTTTGAGAAGAAACAAACCCTGCCAACACTTTGCTATTGGATTTCCTGCCTCCAGAATTGTAAGACGATGTGTTTCTATTATTGAAGCCACCCAGTTTGTGGTGATTTGTTAAGACAATTCCAGCAAACCAGTAATATGCCTAATATTTATCATGACATCTTTGTTTTATGGTGGTAGTTATTCAAAGTCTCCGTGAAAGATTCAACCATGTTCTCATTCTTTGGAAGAGGAGATCCATCAGGCCAAAATCCAATCTATCCACGCCCAATTGTTGAGGGAACATCTTCATTCATTTCATTACTTTCTAGTCTTTATCTATCACCATTTATGTCCTATCTCCCTCCTTAGGGACCATTTCCTAATGGTTCAAAGCACAGTGTCTGAATTCTCTTTTCATCCTGACACATGCTATGATGTCACCAGAAATAGCACAAAGGCATTGAGATCTGAGGTTTGTTTGCTTTTTATTTTATTTTATTTTTACACAGCAAATCTTGTTCTAGCAATAGTTGTTCTATGACCCTGTTTTTAATATGTTACAAGTACTAGTTCTCAGATGTGCTTGGGAATTAAAAGAATCATGCACCATTATCTGTGTAACCATTATTTATTCTTTTCTCTGGGCATTTAAAATCATATTCTATAGGTGGTTATCTCTGAGTAGGCCACTATAAGTAATTTTATATTCTTCTATTTGTTTATTTTTTAACAAACATTGATGACATGTGCAATAAAAAAGGTTTGTTAAAAATAACTTCATATTAACTCAGTTTATACATCACTTACAATGCACATAGACTAACTATAGCCAAATTAGAGATCATATCTTCAGCAAAGAATACAAATAGAAATTAATCTCCTAGTATTTCAGTTTTAGTTCTTTCTGAGTTCAAATGAAGTTTAGCAGTCATATAAATCATCTCCAATCTTGACAAGATTCAGTGGGTGGCCAATTTAACATGGATTGACATCAAAATGTCAGCTTTAGAAATGTATTCCAAAGTGGATTTTTTTTCAGAGAGGATGAAATGAGATAACCTAAGGGGATAAGAAAGGAAACAACTGAGCATTTAATTGGGGGAAAAAGAGTGTATGTTGGTTTTAGGATCTCCAGTACTTTATTGGAACTTCAGGGGAGAAACAGACCTTATAAACTTGGTAAGTGGATATAGCTCCTCCGATATCCCCTCCATCTCTCTATGTAGTTGGCCTCTCTCTAGCAGCTTTAGAAAATCCACATCCTTATGGGACCTGTACTTGTTAAGTTTTATAGGTTTAATTTAGCTAACACCCCTATATATTTCCCAAGAATTTGATTAGAAAAGACACTTAAAAAAATCAAAATAGTTTACATTAGTATGAAGTGCTTTTAAAAAGTCAAACTAATTTATATTAGTATAAAGTACAATAAATGAAATACAATAAATGTTATATAATAACATTTTGTGGTGATTTATAAATTGCAAATAATGTTCATATATATATATATATATGTATATATGTATGTATATATTTCATATGTATAGATACATCACTTAATGTTTTCTATGTGACAAAACTGTAAACCACTATTTTAAATCCCATATTTATAGATGAAGTATGTACCTGATCATGTATTCACTCATGTTATTCTAGCAATCATAATAACAATACAAGAATAGGAAATAACATTTTCTGATGGGCTACAACATGTGCTAGGCACACTTTGCTGGTACTACTTTCCATAACTTACCTCCAATCTTTATAAGGAGCATGGGGATGAAGTATTTTGTTCCCATCCTATATAATAAAGTTTAATATGCTACCTGTCTTGTCAACCAGCTGGCCATTCAAAGTGTAATATGCTAATGAATACTAAGGCCACTCAACCACTCACTATGTTGTGCATTGACCACCAGAGGGCAGGCAGTCGACTGGTCAACCAGTTGCTATGATGTGCACTGACTACCAGGGGACAGAGGCTCTGACCAGTAGGTTAGCTTGCTGCTGGAGTCTGGCTTTTTACAGATATACTGAGTGAGACAGGCCAGATACACCCTGGAGCCCTCCACAGTCCCTCCTCAGCTGGCCAACATCCCACATCTCTTCCTGGCCCTGATCATGCACCAATGAGGTCCCTCAGCCTGATCTGCACCCTCTCACAATCTGGGACCCCTTGGGGGATGTCAGAGAGCCAATTTGGTCCCAATCACATAGTCCAGGCCCAGGGACTCCACTGCTGCACAAATTCATGCCCCTAGGCCTCTAGTATTAATTCATTGGAAATTATGAAACACAGATATTAGCTTGCCTGAGATCACCTGGCTAGTAAGAAGCATTTTCCATTCCTCTAGATTCAATTCTGATGCACAGGTTCTTATTTACATAAATATTTACATCCAATGCATGGGAAGAGAACAGAGTGGATTAAAATGGAGGCCATTTGGAAATTTTCAAACCAAGCAAGCCAGCCAGCCTTTCCAGCTGCAGAGAAGGTTAGTAGTCACCTCTACGATCCAATTTAGAAAGCAGAACACTCAGACCTCTTTCTAGGATTCCCACTTTCGATTTTATAGCATTGGGCCTTGAGGAATGGATGAAATCAGCACACTCAGAGGAAGTGAAAAACAAAACAGAAGCAGGTGGAGAGAGGAGTCAAAAAGTCTAATTAGGAGGGGGAAAATTGTCATGGAAAATAGCATGGAATGGAAGGAAAGTTAATTGTAAGATTTTACAGTTTTTCTTCCTCCTCGGGACAATTAAGAACAAGTTAGAAAGTAAAACAGGGAAAATATTAAGGTTAATATTTAATAATGGAAAATACAAAAATCTGAAGTCAGATACCTGGCTAACATTGTCTGCAGCTTTATCCTTATAACCTGATATAAAGTTGAACTTATTGCCGAAACCGGTTTGGCTCAGTGGTAGAGCATTGGTCTGCGGACGGAAGGGTCCCAAGTTTGATTCTGGTCAAGGGCATGTACATTGGTTGCGGGCACATCCTTAGTAGGGGGTGTGCAAGAGGCAGCTGGTCGATGTTTCTCTCTCATCAACATTTCTAGCTCTCTATCTCTTTCCCTTCTTCTCTGTAAAAAATCAATAATATATATTTAAAAAAATAAAGTTGAACTTATTGTTGGACATAGGGAGCACATTTAACCTTGAGTTATACTTTTACTTCTAATAAGCTCATGGAATTAAAAATGTGTGCTTCCTTAGTGAAATGAACTAATTGCATTAATCGAAGAAAGGAAACTTAAAAGGAAAACAAGGCTGCTATTTTGTTTGAGGCATTTTTTTTAAGAAACTGATTACCTTTTATTTGGAATAAACTAAAATTTGTTTCAGTTAAGGAATTTGCTATAAACTCTGAAATGGTATTTTGTTTAATTAGGCAACATGGATACTTAATTTAGAATAATGCAGAGAGTGGGTCAGATTAGAAGATGAGACTGATTTAGATCACTAAAAGCCTATGATTAGCACACAATGTTATACATGAGATTTAAGTACTCCCACTTTGAGGATACTTCAAAGATGCTTTATTTACTCAGTTATTCACATCGCAAACACTTTCTGGTGAGTCTGATAACAACAAAGCTGAGCATCTTTCATTTCAAGACTTTTTTAAAAAACAGATATGCCAGATTAAAGTGTATTAAACCATTAAATCATTAGAGCAGTGTTTCCAACCTTGACATGAGAATTCCTTGTGAGTTTCACACACTACCAATCAATGTCTAGAACTCATCTCAAGAGCTTCTAATTTAGCGGATCTGCCGCATGGCCTAGGTGCCAGGGATTTAAACAGCTGCCCTGGGAGCACCAGTGCATGACAAACCCCGCTACTCCTCACAGGCACTGGCTGGCATGCACTGGGCAGGCACAGTTCCCGGCAGGGCTGGGGAAACAAGACAGAAGCAGGAAGTGCTCCTTTTGTGTGTTCCCTGGATAGATGACTGTCTTGCTCATTAATACTATGCCTGACTGCAACAACAAAACAACAATTACCTCTTAACTGGCAAATATGTTGGCGAGTGTAGGCAGCTTGATTAAGAGAAGAACTCTATAAAGTAAGGCATTTCTACCTGACTTTCTGCAGGATCTTTGGGATTTTTTATGGTACAGTTGGGTACTCTGGCCATTCTTTCATTCAGTAATTATTTATGAGTACCAACTGTGTACTAATGGTAGTGATGGAAAGAGAAATAAATACCATATAACCCCTACCCTAAAGAGATTACACATGAGAAGATAAAGCATGAACTGGTGCACACAGAGCTACATGTATCACATACACCCACAGACACAACTACAAGATGCATGATCAATACTCTGGCGGAAATACAAGTCAACCAACCATATCATGAGCTCAGAGGAGAAAGATCCATTTTTCCAGAATTGTATATTGCCAACTATATAGTAAATGACATAAGAAAAATGTGTTATTAGAGTTATTCCTTAATTAATCATGTGTATTTTGTTCATAAATAAAATGTTTTGAAGATAAGAATTAGGTTTTTGTTTATTTTTATTAGCTCTGGATCCAGCAGAGTTTAAGGCATAGAGTATACCTTAATAAGATTTTCTGAACTAATGTAAATTTGCAATTAAAACTGGTGGGAAATCTTGATAGATCAAAGACACTTTAGAATTTAGCTCCTTTTAAAAACTGAATAGGGCTGTCTAGCTGAGTGTCTCACAAGAGATCAACCAGAAAAGATTTTTGTGGTTCTGAGTTCTTAACCAGAGAGCCTATTCTAGCTAGTTTGTAAGGGGGGGGGGGGGGTGGTTCTGTAAGTTATATAGATAACAAATAATTTCCAAAGCATTGGGGAAAGGTAATGAAATGGACACTAGGTTGAGTTTCCACAACAATTTCCAGATCATCTTGCAGAACATGCTTGGCATTGTAATACCGTTTTTCAAGAAGCTTTCAAATTAGGGAGTCACAACCATAGCGTTAGGTACAGAACCAGGCTAACTCTGTTGCAACTCACAGAAGCAAAATTAAAGCTCCACTTACACCTCTCTTCTTTTCTCTACACAATTCAACTCCGAATCATTTGTGCATCTTTCATGGATGTGGGTGTGTAAATTTGCAAAACTGGTGAGAATCAATGGCTTTTGTTTAATCAGAGACCAAAAATAAACCCTCCCAATGGTTCTTCATATAATTTCTTTTCTTTCTTTTTTTTACATTAGTCTTCAGACACTGTAGAATAGCAGGAACCACTTGCCTAATGGGTCTTAAATAGTTTCCACCAAAAAAAAAAATAAAGAAATGTTTCAAGTACTTGTGATATTTTAACTCATTTAATTCCCATTTAAAAATAACAAAAAAAACCTAGCAGATTGTTTCTCCTACTTTTCCACCTTACAGATGAGGAAAATGAGGTGCATGGCGGTTAGCACAGTCATTATGCACAAAAGCAGGTTCTGTGTCCTGAAATTTGGTTCCAGTGTCCATGATCCTGACCGCTAACCTATGCAAACTTCCAATAGTGGTCTCCAGCAGGTTCTGTTGCTGAGGTGCTAACAATGTGCTGGACCCAGCTCTAAGCACTTTCCATGTATGGAAGCCCACACTCCTCTCCTACCCATCTCAAGTGGGTGCCTCTGCCAGACTGGGCTAGCTTGGCTTGCAAACAATGTATGCAGGATCTGCTGAGAGCAGAAGGTGTGTTTGGGGCACTCCTTACAGAAGTTGGATTCTGAAAGATATCCCTCTTAATGTTTATATCCCACAAGAGCTAAAGCCAACAATCATGCTCATCTCACTAGTGTATTTTAGGAACCACAGGACTGGCACTAATAGAAGCTTTTGTCCTTCATCAAGCTTATGGGTCCTGTCTCCCTTGCTGTCTGCCCCCCTGCCCACTGAACTCTCTGCCAGGCGCCCTCCCAGAAACTGACCTTGCTCAGAACATTTTCTGGCTTTGTAATTTTTATATAAATAGACTCACTTTTCCTCTGAGCCTCCTACTTGCTCAAAAAGATATATAACATTATATCATCTGAAGGGGTACAGAATATGCCACAGTGGCATAAAAATTATTTTGAGCAGAAAGCATTTGAGGTCCTGAAATGTCTATTGTCTAAAAGCAGAGTCTGCCAAAAGATTGTATCATAAACCCCCTTTTGGTGAGCAAGGAGAGAAGATTGATCACGGGAGGTGAGAAACCTCTACCCCACACCTACACATTGTCACAAAGCTATTATATCTCTCATCTGTCCTCTTAAGGGTCCTTTATCTTTCTAAAAAGTGTTTTTATTTACCATTCTCTTCCTCTCCTTTCTCTATTTAGATAGTATTTAATCGCCAAATTCTTACCACCCTTTTGCACATTTTGTGAACTCTCACATCTTTGTGATTAAATACTGTTTTTTTCTCTCTCTAATATGTTTAATTCACAGGGTCCCCGGTATGGAAATTAAGAGAATATAGGAAAAACTTTTCCTCACTAACACATTCTTGTTATGGTGTTAATAGCTAAAGTTTAACGGTTAAACACCTTAGGTTTAATAGCAGTTGTCTCTGGAAAAGAGATCAGATTTTTCCTTTTTTGTAAGTATTTATTAATTTTTACATCTAGATTTAAAAATATGTTCAGTAGAGAGGCATTCTGAAGATGCTGCCTTGCTCCTGATACCACTTTTAGCTGTTGACCTTCATCAACAGGTGGACCCTGAAAGCTATTTTGCATAGTGTGACCTTGACTCTTAGTAGGTGTAGTTCCAACCACGGTGTGGGCCACTCACACAAATGCAGGCAAACAAATGATCTCTGTAATTTCGGAACTGAGACTGAGAGATATTCTCATGTTATTTGGCTGTGGGAAAGGCACTTTTAATGTTCCATATGGACCAGAGAAGAAGGCAAAATGAACAGGTTAGAAGGAGTGAGAGAAATTGAAAATAACGAAATCCTTATAGAGACAAGCAAATATGAGAGATAGAGCAAAGTTTTGGGGGGGCACCAGCTTTTCTAGCCCATATGGCAATGTATGATAAAATACTGTTTTCTTTATAAACAAGCCTAAAGTCAGTTTCTTATATGTGCAGACAAAACAATTCCAAAATTACAAAACATTATTTACTGTATTTTAAAATTCTGTTAATGTCAGGTAATGTGTTCGTTCTATGTATAAGTCTCTAAATGTACTCTTTTTGGCAGACAAGACTTCTTAACCCAAAGGAATCACCCCCTAGTGTTGATAATGGCAAGTGTCATGTCAGGACAATGAGGACAGTGTTTAATGGATTGGGTGACCTTCCAATACCACCTCAGATTTCATAGTTTATAATGTGCGTTAAGGCAATAGCACTGACGTCACACCTAGGCAATAGACAATCTCATGACTTGTGAGTCACACTTTCCCCTCTGTTATCATAATAAAACCACAAGTTAATCTTGAGCATCTTGCTTGAAATGTCAACAAGGTCAGCCTTTCCTCTGGTTGCCCTGGTGACGGTGGAGAAACAGATGTACTTCTCACCACTTCTTTTGACAGTCAGCCCTGCAGCCACAGGCAGATGTCTCTGTGGTTGCACCCAAACTCATTAAATTGCTTCAACCTGGAGCAGTAGGGACTAAGGCAGTTCAGAGAATGGTACCCAAAGACTAACTGCTGTCATAGCTGTGATATGAAACCAAATTAGAATTTGCAAAAGTCAGTTCAATCTTGTCCTACATGTTTGATATGGCTTATCAGATATTCATGCTTTAACTTTAACTAAGAAACATGTATTGTGTGATTTTAGCACATCTTGTATATTTTAAAAAATTAAAATATTTTATTTTTTATGCAAGAACTTTCAGCCTTTCAGCTTTATGAGGTTACTACATTTCTTGGTTGAGGTAGGGCACTAAAAAATTAGCCACATAGTGTAAATGATACATTAGGTAAATACTTGTTTCATGCCTACCCTGTAGTACTCTACTGTTTTAGATAGGAGAGGGAAGTCACAGCGAACAAAATAGGTGACATTATCCCTTTCTGATTTGCATTTAATGAAAAGAGATGGCAGAACACAAAACAAATGAAGGAGGCTAAACAGTGATAAATGGCATGGAAACAAAATGACCTGGAAAGGGGACTGGAGTGCCTCAGAGGAGGGAGTTTCCTTTTAAATTACAGTGCTTTCATACAAAAGCACAAGATAATGGCACAGTCCTTAGAGTGTCCAGGGGAAAAATAGTGAACACATTTTCTCTGAATCTAGAGTAGGTTGGCATGTGTGAGGACCTGCAAAGCAGTGAGTGTAGCTGAGCGAGAGAAGAAAATAGTATTAAAGGATGGCAGAGAGGTAAAATTGGAGGCCTTATCATGGAGAGAGAGTACATTCTGATGAACGTAAACATTTTGACTCTACTTCAAAAAAATGAGAAGTTATTAGAATTAAAAAAAATCTTTATTGTTGAAAGTATTGCATATGTCTACCCCCCCCCCCCATGAACCTTACTGGCCTGCCCCTGCCCTCTGCCCTCTGCCCCAGGCCTTCACCAACCTATTGTCTGTGTCCACGGTTCATGCAGTCATTGGAAATTTTTATGCAAAAAAAATTGCATGATGGGAATTATGTTTTTATAGTTATTGAATAAAATAATACATTTTATCCATTTAGAATGCACAGTTCAATACTTTTTATATATATTCACAGGATTTTACAACTATCACCATAATCTAGTTTTAGAATACTTTTGTTTTCCCAAAAAGACAACCTGTGCCTATTTGCTGTCACTATTCATTACCTCTCGTCTCCACTTCCCACTCCCCCAGTCCTCAGCAACCACTAATCTGTCTTCTCTTTCTATGCATTTGCTTATTTTACTTGACATAATATTTTCAAGGTTTATCCAGGTTGTTGCATATATCATCATTATTCCTTTTTATTGATGTATATTGTTCCACTGCATGACTATGACACATTTATTTAATTAGTTGATGGAGATTTAGGCTGTATTTACTTCTAGCTACATGAAAAATGCTCCTATGAATATTTGTGTATATTTTTGAGTGGACATATATTTTATTTGTTTTGAAAATATAATTAGGAGCAAATCACTGGGTCATATGATAACTCTGTGTTTAATATTCTAAAGAACTGCCAAACTGTTTTTCCAAAGTGGCTATACCTTCTACTTTTCCATGAGGAATGGATGAGGGTTCTAATTTCTCAAAATCCTTGCCAGCACTTTCTAGCCTCTTTTGTGACATCCTAATGGGTATGAAGTGATATCTCATCGTGGTTTTGAGTGAACTTTCCTAAGACTAATCATGTTGAACAATTTTCCTTGTACTTACTGGACAATTGTATGTCTTCTTTGGAGAAATATGGTTAAAGAAGGTAATGGTTGTCTTGTAATATTATAGAAAAGTCTAAAAAGTGGGTAAGCAACACTGTTGTTTCTAGAGGTAAAGAAAGTTGCCATACATCCTGAAGTATTTAGGAGAGGGGGGACATGTTGGAGGTTATCCTTTAGGAACAGGAATATGACTGTTTGGTGCAGATGGAGCAGAAGTAAATGAGAACTGGAGAGAAAATCAGTATTTAAAAAGGTGGAGATGTTACTGAACAAATGTATGAAGGAAGAAGGGCCTCATTTGTAACAGAATTATATTTTGTTTGTTTTTGTTTTTTGGTGCCATATGCTAGATCAGAACAAAATGAAGATCACTGCAATTTTCTCATTTCTAATTATTACATAGTGATCTGTCATTAGTTATACTTCTAAGTAGCTAGTAGGTAAATAGCTTTTTATGTTTATTTTTCTATTAAAGTAAGAGTCTTAATTTGCTGTTGTTTCTAAACAAACGTCTTACTAATATTCCCTGACGATCTCTAGAGAAATAAAATTTTCATCCCATATTTCTCATTGTAGAAAACTAATTAGAATTCTAATTAGTATATAAATGGCTTTCAGAATAATCTTCTCTATAATACAAAATAATATACATTTTCAATTACATTTGTGTTTGGCAAAATATTGGGATTGCATTTCCAAAAATCTTGGCTGTAATGGCTGAATCTTTCCTTTTCTTCATGGGAAGCGAAGGAGAGAAAAAAGAAAAAGTGGATAAAGGAGTTTACTCTTACTTGTATTCTTTTGTGAATATGGCTATACATATTATTTCTCTAAATCTTTGGTCATGTCTCATCTCTCCTTATTTATTTATTTAGTTAGTTAGTTAGTTAGTTATTCATTTACTTATTGTTCTGTGTTTTTATGCAGAATTAGGGATTCTCCTAACTGGGGGAAGGGCGAGCAAGGTGAGATTAAGTAAAAGAATGGTGATTTAATTTTAGGAGAAGAGTCTACAAAAAAGTCCAATACAATTTTAGTGAAAATTTTATATATTTTCTAAAAGATGAATATCACATTATTCTAAAATATTGAGTATGTAGAAGATGATTTTAGCAAAATATATAAAAACAGACAACACAGGTCCTTGTCAGCCACCTGAGGGAGTATTATATTTGCTTAAGAAAAATGAGGAACAATTATATGGTTTTAAGAGAGGAGATAACCTGATCAGAATTATAGAGGGAAAAATCATACTGTTTAAATGATAGAGAACAGGCTAAATAGGGACAGATGATGGAGATATGAACAGCCATGCCTCAGTTCCTGTCAATGACTGCCTTTAGCAAATACTGTTAGAGTACTTACCTTGTGCTAGACACTAGCTAGGACACATTGAAGCTATTGTCTCTTTTCCAGTTGGGGATAGTGATAAAAATGTTGTTTTAAAGTTTTCAGGTTTCTAACCCAAGACTCCACATGCTTCCTATTGATTTAGCTTGCCTAGCTTGCTTTTTATAAAATATAATAATCATCTTATTCTAACTCACTCAGTTCCCCTCTATTTTATAGTAAACATTTGTGTGTGTGTGTGTGTGTGTGTGTGCATGTGACTGTAATCTATCTTAAAATGTATACACAATCTAACAGCTGATAACTCACTAAATTTTCACTCCATTTCAGGTTTAACTGATTTGAAATAATTGTCAAGTCAGACTAAGTTTCCATGGAATAATTTTATGTTTTGCATTATCTACTCTGAACTTTTAAACCATCTGAAAACCATCTTTTTATTTTTATTTTTTGTGAACAGAGATTTGTAAACTACTTATTCCATTTCTTTAGATATTACAAATCTATCCATACTGTGTACTTCCTTGGATAATTTTTATGCTATATTTCTCTTGGAGTTTACTCATTTTTTCTAACTTTTCAAAATTTTGCTATAATGATTATTCAAAATGTTCTCTCTATTTTTTAAACTATGTGGTATCTCTAGTCATGTACTATTTTTTAGTTGTTACTTTTTTACTTAATAAATCTCACCAGAAATTTAATTTATTCTATTAGCTATTCCAAAACCAAATTTTAAACTTATTGTCTATCTATTTTGTTTTAACTTTTGACTACTTATGTTTTTGTTTTTTTAATCTTTTAATTTTGGGGGCTATTCATTCTACTTTTGTTTTCCAATGTCTTTAGTTGAGTGTTTTCATTGTTAATTTTAAACTTTCTTATTTTATTTTATTTTGTTTTATTTTATTTTACAAGCATTTAATGTGATGTATTTTATTAAGTTACTGCATTTGCTGCACTCACAAGTTTTACAATTTAGTATTTTTATTATCATTTGCTCCTAAGAACTTTAAATTTCCACTATCATATTTTTGAGCCACAAACTAGACTTCCAAGTATATAGGTATTTAACAGACTTACACATGGAAATAAATGAATAATCATAAGTAGTTTATAATTATATGATATATAAAGCATTGTGTATTCTTTGTCTTTACATTCATTATTGTGAACAACACCAAATCATCTGAAAATTATGTTTCTTTATGTTTCCTTTCGAAGTGGTCTCATATACCAAGCATAAAAATGAAAAAGAAATTAGAGTGCTGATCACACTCTCTTCCTAGGCTTTTTAATGCAGTGTGATTCCCATATATTACTCATAATTAACTATCATCACTTAGTTTTCTCTGTCAAAGGAATCAGCTGGTTCTCCATGTTCTCCATTTCTCTCTCTCTCTCTCTCTCTCTCTATATATATATATATATATATATATATATATGTATATATATATATATATATATATATATATATATATATATATATGATACAACATAACTAGCTATGTCAAGGACAAAATTCCAGTTGTTAATATATGAAAACTTTTAAGGATGCATATAATGAGAGTTTATCAGACATTAAATTTACAATCTCTTTAATAAATAACATCTTCAGGGAAAATTAATATTCAAGACATGGGTTCTTTTTCTGGACACTGTTAACCAAAAGTATCTCAAAAAGTATTTGGCTAATTGAACATCATTCTGGTGACTGATTAAATATATTTCTAGAATCAAGGTCTTTCTTCTCAAGCAATCCATCTCTTATAGCATAAGATTAAATGGTGTAAAAATACTTAATCAAATGATCCAATATTTAATCACTCAACCAATGTCTTTGTCTGACAGCTTCAGGTAATCATCTTGATGGATATACCTATAAATTCACTGGCATCTTAATTAGTTTGATTATGCAGTTAAATAGTATTTTAAGCACTTACTATGAGTTTCAAACTATCCCAGAAGCCATGTTGTATTCAAGAAATACAGAGGTAACTAATCTCAATTAGGAGATTAAAAATAACTTAAAAATAGGAGAAAACTATAAAATACTAAATGTTGTGTATAATTAGAACAAGCATTCTATAAAAATAAAATATGTAACTAGTACTTGCCACTAGCAGTGGCCTCAGAGGTTTATGAGCAGATGGGATCAAATTCATCTTTGCAAAAACTAAATCCTTATCGTGATAAATGAATTGGAGAGAACTACTAGAGGCTTCTATAGGAACTGCACCAGTAATCCAAGAAAGGTGATTGAGGCCTGCTTTAAGGTGTTAGAATTGGATGTACAGAAGTGATGATTCAAAAGTTATTTAGAAAATAAAGTGGAAAAACCTGGGATGTGTATATAGGCAGCAACAGGAGAATAAAAGTCAGTGATGAAGATTTAGTTGATGATTTCTACCATTTAGGAATGATGATGTCATTACTAAGTTAGGCTACTAGTATTCTAGAAGAGGTTTAGATGATTGAGGGCCTTTGAGAAACTTAGGTGGACATAACCACTAGGTACAGATTATATGATGGCTACACATCCAGAACTCAGGAAAGATTCTGGATGAGTCATAAAAATCTGGGGTCATCATTACAGAAACCTCACAACTGTGATATGAGAATAGCATTATCTCTAACTTGTAAACAAAAACTCTGAGGTTTAGAGTTGTTAAAAGACCTGCCAATTTGTTACATCTGCCAAATAGTAGGACCAAGATAAAATCCGCAACTATCTTGCTCCAATGTCAGTGTTTTTAAAACTTCATTTGTATATAAAACTCCTTTAAATAAAAATAATTTGCATGAATCCATAGTTCATTTAAATTATTTTTATTATAAAACTAAATATGCACCGAAATGAGTCACAGTATTAGTTTACCTAAAATTCTTATTACATTCAAAATAAAATGTACAAGTCAAATGCAGCAATCCCAGAAAAATCAATAAAATTAATTTTAAGGACAATAATTTAATGGAACAGCAGGTATTTAACACCAAGTCTCAAACTACCCTTTGCATGTGGGCCGATTGCCGTTATATGACTGTTTCCAGTTTGGCTGCTTTTACTATGCCTGATATGTGTGATAACTCAGTTTTCCTTTTCCTACCATTTTGTTTCTTCCTTCCAATTACTTATAAGCCTCAAATTGGTGCGCTTTTGGACTTTATTGCAGAGGGAGCCCAACAACATTTATTTGCTCTTTTCTCTTGAATCAGAGACAACTGAAGAAGTATGTGTGCTATTGTAATCACAAGTCAAATGCAGCCACCATCCCAGTTGTTCACCTAGTTCAGTGTTTCACAAAGTGTGGTACGCATATCCCCAGGGGTACGGGAAGAGTTTGGGGGGGTACATGTTGCACCAGAGTTTGGAGGGGATATGCACTGCACCGTGCTTTGCTGCACCTAATTCTATGTTCTCATGAGTCAAGTCAAGACAGTCTTGTGAGGCGTGAGATGCCAGTTCAAGCCTGACCCCACAGGGGATCCCTAAACTTTGGGATCAGGCCTAAACCAGCAGTCAGACATCCCCCAAGGGGTCCCATAGAGGAGAGGGTGCAAAATGGGCTTAGAGACACCCCCCACCTCCTGTGCATGAATTTTGTGCACTGGGCCCCTAGTAAAAATATATTTTAAAAAATTTAAAAAAGAGGAATGTGTAAGAAAGTGGACAATTACATTTTAATTATGAGAGATTAGAATCTCAGGATATCTGAGAAAGGGACTCCAGGTGAAGGGGACTGATTTAAAAGGCATGTAGAAGCTCCAGAAACAGATTTGGTCATGGCAGCTGTGGTGGTCCTGTGCTCCCAGTTCTCTGAACATTTCCTCCTGGGTGCCTTGTGTGTGCAGCTGAGCAAAGAGGACATTCCCTGATTCTGCACAAATTCTATCAAGTGTAAAGTAATTAAATGTGGAGACCAGTAGACTGTGGCGATGGCTCTAATGCCTTCACAATGAAGGACAACATGAGCCAGAGTTAATGCACTCAAATCCCAGACAATGAAACCTAAGAACAACCAATTACAAACAGCCAACCAGGCTTTCCCAAATAAGGCAACCACTTAAGCTTTAGCCAATTCAATAGTTTCTTCACTTTGCTTCTGGGTTTTCTCTGTAAAAACCTGTCCCCTAGTCTCTTTGAGTTCCCACTCCCCTTTCATTATCATCCCAAAATGCATTCTTCAAATAGCAAGAAGAGTACATTTTTTAAACAAATGTCCTACCTGTTTGTTTAGAAACTTTAGTGCCTTTCACACCATTCCAAGTAAAAATCCTTGTGCTGTATTTTTTTTTTGGCCACATTTTCAAAGATAGTTTCAAATGAATTGGACTTTAGAAGACATGGTCATTGTAGGGAACAGTATTAAAATAGGACAGAATAAGTCAAGAAGATAGGTAAGGGGTAAGGAAAACCATACTTAAGTGTTAGACATAGGGATAATGGGGGAGAAATGAGAGGAAACACACACACACACACACACACACACACACACACACACACACACTCTACTATAAAGAAAACCCGTTGTCTGGCTGGTGTTGCTCAGTAGTTGAGCATCAAGCCATGAATCACAGATCAAGTTTTGATTCCTGGTCAAGGCACATGCCAGGGTTTCAGGCTCTATTCCTAGTAGGGGCCGTGCAGGAGGCAGCCAATCAATGATTCTCATTATTGTTTCTACTCCCTTCCTCTCTCTGAAATCAAAAACATTAAAAATTATATATATATTCTTGATCTTTAAAAAAAGAAAAGAAGGCCATGTTTTATAACTGAAGCAGGCATCAGCAGGTGGCGGAGCGAGACGCCTGGTGACAGAACCACCAGGTGGAGGAGCAGATGGGGTGTGCCTGCAAAGGGGTTTCCTTCAACTACGGAAAGATAAAGGAAGCCAGAGGAACAGAGTGAGACTGAAAATCACAGATTTTGCAGAGAGACAGAGAGGAGGAAGAACAAAAAAGGGGAGGAAGAAAAAATGAATTATGAAATGACAGAAAACATAGGTTTGATTTCTATTATCTGGTGTAAAACGTTGGCTCCTGTGTGCTGAATCCTTGGAGGAGCCTGCTGCCATCAGTCACCGGGGTGGATGATTCTGTCATCGGCTGCTTTATTTCCCAAATCTAACAATGACGTGCGATAGGTTTCAAAGCCTGGAAATAAATGTCTGTGCTTCTTAGGAATCACTTCGGTTGGCAAATAACCATAACCGCATCATTACCATTTAATATCCCGGTCATTTCAGTGGTACCTGGAAGATAATAAAGAGGTGTCAGCATTATTCATATCTTCTAATTGCTCCTATTCACATTCCTTTTGTTGTCCTATAGGCAAAATTTTAACACTTGGCTAGGCAAACAGTGGATAAAGAGACATAACAGTCCAGGCTAAAATACTCTCCTAAGTACCCATTACACTGGATAGCTATGAGCAACAATAGAACTCTTCAATAAAACCTATTTACAGCTGAAAATTAAAATAGCTTTTAACAGCTTTATTGCATGCAAACAATTAAAATAATTATATCCAGTTGCAGTTGCTGCTGTTCTGATATTTCTGGCAAAGAAATGAAGTCAAAAGGAAAGAAAAACAAAAGGAAGTTTAAATCCCAAGAGCAAAGGCAAGAACTTGTGACATCAGGGAATCTAGGATTTAGCCTTGCCCTCTTTCTTCCAAGTCATTCACTATTTATGAAGCTGTAGGTATATTTTACATACACTTCCATGTTTTTATGACAAAGAAAATAACGTTGAGACCTGTTATGCTCAGTGGATAGAGCGATGGCCTGCGGACTGAAAGGTCCCAGGTTTGATTCTGGTCAAGGGCATGTACCTTGGTTGCAGGCACATTCCTGGTAGGGGGTGTGCAAGAAGCTGATCGATGATTCTCTCTCATCGATGTTTCTAGCTCCCTGTTCCTCACTCTTCATCTCTGTAAAAAAATCAATATTTTTTTTGTTTTAAAAAATGCATTCCATGCTATAAGGCTTCAAGGAACATTTTGAACACTTGGTTTTTGAGAGGTGTGAGGAATACCTCATTACAAAATCCCTAAGCAGTCTCTTCATTGTCCACAAGCCAGCCATCCTGTACCATGACAAGAAAAATCCTTTGCAAGGAATACTGGAAACTGGGCACCTCGCCATCCCCAAATGTTTCTTTGCCCACATACTTTTGTGCATTAGTTTCAGGTAAACAATTGTCTATTCCTGAGAATTCAGTAAGAGATTGCAAATGAATTCTGTATAAACCAGCTTCTATAAAATTCTATGAGACAAAAGAAGGCAAGATATACTAGTACATACATACATCAGGCAAGTAAAACCATATGAGTCCCAGTTCAGGTATATTTGATTCTTTTTGTATTTTTATTAACATGCATGACTGAATATCTTGAGAGACAAGAATAACCTGAGAAGAGAAGATTGAGGAAAATCAAATATTATTCCCAACCTAGTACTAGGTTATCTGGTCCTACCATCCGGCATCATTTATTAATTCATCACATACATACCACACATCTGTTATATGTCGGCATTCTATTACTCATGCAGAATGAACAGGGCACATCCCTTGACCTTGAGAAACCCACGGTGTATAGTGGGGAAAATTGACACACAGTTTATTGCAGTGTTATCCGTCCTCAAGAAGGCAGTGAACAAAATATATAGTGCTTCCTTAATTACATCAAGCAAGTAATTTTTCTTCACAACTGTATAATTTAAAACCATGTTTCTTAGCTGTAAAGATGAATAATAATATGCATTTTGAAGAGCTGTTTGGAAAATAATAATATGTAACTATCATTTATAGTGTCTGTTAAATTTCAGTAACCATGTACATCACATAAAAATTACTCACAGAGATAGAAAGGCAGATTAGGACCTGGCAGAAACTCAGACTCTGGTGTCAGATCACCTGGATTTGAATGTTGCCTCTGACACTTACTGGCTATGTGACCTTGGTAAGCCAGTTTCTGCATTTGCACACCATGAATAGCATCAATATTTATCTCATAAAGTTATTGTAGAGAGTAAGTTAGCTAGTACATGTATAGTTCCTAGCACAGAGAAAGTGCTCGGTGGTGACAACTCTATGACTACCTCTGTTAGCTTCACAGAAAGCCTGTGAATTAAGGACAGGGGACGTCCTTCCTATTTGACAGATTGACACTCAGGGAAACAGAACAAAGGACCTTAGCCCATGAGCTGACCTGAGAGCAGAAATTCAAATTCAAGTGTATCTAACTCTGAAGATATTATAATACATTTGGATTTATCTTCCAAACTACTTCATCTATTCCTTCATTTATTTAATTTTTAAGTTTCTTTTTGCTTTCATTTTGAAACTTTAAACTTTCAGGTACTTGATAATTTTGCATAAGCTTTTTAACCTATTGCTTAGCTATTGTATAACAAACAGTCCTTTGGTATCATTTTTGTCCTACACCATATGTGTTACTATTATCAATAGTGTGTGTGTGTGTGTGTGTGTGTGTATTAACTTCCTTCCTTCCTTCCTTCCTTCCTTCCTTCCTTCCTTCCTTCCTTCCTTCCTTCCTTCCTTTCTTCTTTCTTTCTTCTTTCTTTTTCTTTCTTTCCCAATATAACAAAGTTTTGTCAATGTCACTAATGTTACTAGCTAAGTATTTTAAGAAAACCAGCTTTTGGAATTTCAGTCTTCACTCTTGATATTCAGGCAGACTTGCTTTTTGTACTGTGATGAGATGTGTACATTTCACTTCTAATGATGCAGTTGAAATTTTATTTATCATAGCATATTAACTGTGAGCAGTTGCATAGCGGCATCACCTTTTCTCAGTCTGTTGGTGATTTGTCACTCACTGAGCATCTGTTACTTAGCTCATGAGCAGACAGCACAGTGCATGTTTGTGTTGCCTCCTTGCTTCCCAATGATGAGCGTGAAATTTTCAGACACCGATAATGAAACGAAAGAAAGAATTGGTAAATTGGTCAACAAAAATGAGAGTGCAGTAAAGAAAAAATCCACTGAAAGTGATATTGGAAGTGATTACTAGATTTAAAAATGACAAAGGCAAAGCAAAGATAGGAAAAAATCTAGGCTTGCATTGTAAATATCTGACAAATTTGAAAACAAGGCACCATCACTTCAACACCTTTTGTTTAAATTTCTCTTAAAAATAGAATGCTGTATATTATCAAAATGGAGTATTTTCTTCTATTTTGTTTTTTGCAATAAACAAAAAAATAACAACAAAACAATCAGGAATCCCATTCAGGCCAAGGATTCGAATTTACCTGCCTCATTGAAAGAAAACAGTAATTACAAAGAAACTAGATTGCAATTTTTAAAGTTTAACTCTGTAAGAAATATAACTTAATAACATAGAGGATGCAGCTGAATGCATAGAAACATTATGGCAGGAATGAATAATTAGTTGTTTCTATATGCAGAAGGGGCAGAGACTTTTATCATACTTTGCAACTAGCATTGCAGAATTTGAATGGAATATAAGGGGAGTTATAGTAGAAATAGTTGGCTGTGGGAGTATCATTGTACTGACACCTTTGAGAGACTCTAGATATCAGCCAGAGGAACTTAATGAAGAGGTTCATTGTTCCATTTATTTGAGGGTTTATTCTGTTATTTTTTCTTAATTGTTTAGAACTAGACTTTATTATTAATGTTTGTATTTAAGGTAACATTTTACTGTTATTTTTGTCATTTTTTATGTAGGAGTTTATTGGAAGATTATTGCTTACTATCAAAATATATGTTCTTTAGCTGGATTTCTCTTTGTTATTAACACCTAACTAAATTGATAATGTTAAGACTGCATAAGCTATATGCTGCCCATCCTTTGAGAGTTATTGGTACTTGTTTTGTGGTATTTACTGATACTTAACTAAATGTGTGGCCAGCCTTTTATTTTAAACCATGCCTGAGATTATTTGGTCTTGACAAATTTAGTGATTGCTGTCATTCATATCTGAAAACTTCTCAGCCATTAGATAGTCAACTACTTTTCTATATTGTTCTCTTTTTTTCTGGATATACATGTATATTAAATGTTTTTCTTACATCTTCCATTCATCTTAGTTGTTCATATATGTTCATTTATTTTATTCTATGTTGCATTCTGGATGATTTATTTTCTATTACAAATCATTTATTCCCTTTTAATGGATTTAATCTCTTGTCAGTCCACCGTGCTTTATAATATATATATATATATATATATATATATATATATATATAGTGCTTTTCAATTTAAAAAAAAATCTCCTTAGTCATTTTTACAGTTTCTTACTTTAAACAATATTTTAAGTTTCTTCTTTTTTAAATTATATTAAACATAAATATTTTGCTTTGAATCTATAATGCTAATATCTGAGGAATTGCAAATCTGATTCTGGTGTTTGTGTGTGTTTCTTATGTGTAGTTCATCATTTCTCTGTGCTTGAGTTTGCCTCTGAGACCATAGTTCTTGGAATTATAAGTATGAAAAATATTTTAAGACTAAATCTAAGGTTGATTCTTTATGATAGGATTTGCTTTTGACTATTTCCTGGAAAACTACATATCAGGGACCAGTTCACCACCAATTATTGGCCAAACTCTTTTCTCCAGATCATTCAGATTGCATGAATTTGGGCTTCACAGCGATAGGGGAGTCTGGTTATGGTTATACATCCTCATTGCAGATTTCCCCCTTTTCATTCAGCAGCCAGGTTAACCACTGGAAATTCTCTTTGGACTCTCCTGAGGGACAGCAAGTTCCTTTCTATTAAACCAACTCCCTGAGAGTTAACCCTTTGGGCTCTCAGCTCTGTGTGAAGTGGTCTCAGCCTCTCCCTCTTGTGCAAATCTGACTTCTCCCCTCTCCCATGTATCCCCTGAGGCAGTGAAAAAAACAACAACAAAGTTCATGTTCACTGGGTTTGACAAATATTTTCTGTGCTCTTATCTTTACAAGTTCCATCTGTCCTTGATTTTTTGCTTTCCAAGATTTCTTTTTTATTTTCTCTCGTACATTGGAACTCTTAAAAATATGCTTTCAGATATTTTTACATTTCCCTTAATACAACTGAGACATTGGTCAGCTTACCAAATCTGCCGTAAAGCCAGGGATGGGAGCTCCCATCCATTTCACTGTCACTTTAACATGTTTTGCTGCTTCAAGTGCCTGAACTGATCTTTCTTGTATCTTCCTTTCTCTATGAACTAGCATGTAAGCTCCATTAGAGGAGGAACTTTTTGTTGCTGTTACTTCAGTTTTTCACAACTATAATTGCAGGGGCTAGGGTACTACTTGGCACATAGGTGCTTACATTTTTTTTTAATGGAGTAACAATGAATTTCATATGGTTAGAATAATCAGAGACTGAGGTACTGAGGTAGCCCAGAATCCCTCCCCCCTGCCTTCCTCTCTCTCTCTCTCTCTCTCTCTCTCTCTCTCTCTCTCTCTCTCTCTCTCTCATTCTTCCCTATTTCTTTAATGGGATAGTTGGCTCCAAAGTTATTAGACTGACGTTAGTAGGCATTAGTCTTGCATCTTACTGAATCACAGATTACAAAATTTCATATGTAAGATTGAGAAGATCAACGCCACCTGGTCTGCAGTGTTGGAACAGCAGTGCTCCCCTGCCTAACACAAACACAAACGCTAGGCTTCCTGAGTGGCTAAAGCCGATTAATAACGGAGCGGCCCTGTGCCTGAGGAGTGCCGAGGCAGCACGGGGTATTTACTGTCCTCTCGCCTAAAACCATCTTAATGGCACTCCAGACTCTCTACTTTAATAGCGCCCATTTGGAATTTTATCACCATCCAAATCATTTGTCCACGGATTATTCCCTTGGGCTTAATTGGTTGTTATTGTTTTTGGTAGCTTGCTTGTTTTCTGGCTATTGACCAACTTTATAAGCCAAATGCTCTGACTGCAAACTTACATGTAGGCCACATAGATTTGTCCCATATTATGATGCTCTTCCTAGAGGAGGGGGTTCTAAATGTGTGTGTGTGTGTGTGTGTGTGTGTGTGTGTGTGTGTGTGTGTATGCACACACATAGATTCTTGTACTTATTCAGTGAAAGGGCTCAACATTTTAGAACAAAAACTACATATGTGACTCAGTCCCCACCCAATTTATTTATTTATGTATTCATTTAATAAATCAATATTCTTTTTTTCTAGTTCCCATTAGACCTAATTAATGTCTGATTTATTATCTATAGTTTTAAGTATGTGGCTGGGTCTATTTGATTTAAATAAAGCCATTTATTTCAAAAGCTTAACTTCAAAGAATGTGTGTTTATCTAAATGTTTTACTATATTCCTTGGGAAAAAATGCAACGCCTAAATTAAAGCTATAATTTTCCAACTCTAATTTATCACATGAAACCTTCTTTCCCTGTGCTACTGAGTTTTTTTCATTATCATGTGCAAAACGTACTTCTAAATTTTATTATAAGCTTTACTTTATATTAAACCTACCTCCTTTAAAAGATGGTTGTAGGATAAAGATGAATCAAATGCTTTATTGATGAGGCCCAAGAGAAAGGCTCTTTCAAAACCCACGTAGTTTGGAGAAAGCTATTGGCTATGTACCTGCAGCATTATCTTACATAGCATCACTAATCTTTATAGAGAGAAAAAAGCAATTTCTCTCATTGTTAAGTCTTAGTTCTGGGTTTCAGAACTATCAAAACCTGAAGGTAATGCCTCAGGCATTCCCATTGCTGATCATTATTATAAAACTGAGAAGGGCATTGCTACTGTTGTTATCACACGTTGAATTTACTTTTATTTCTGAAAAGAGAGGGAAAGAGCATATTAAAAGTCTAGCTTCCCTTGGCTTTTCCCCCTGCTGGTAACGAGAGTGATTGGGAAATAAAATAGCTGCAGATCTGTATCAGCCACAAGAAAAGTATTAAAAAGGATTGCATGTATCTTTCCATTTGCAAGAAAGAGAAGAGTTATTACTCAATTATTATGCATTTACCTGAGGCAATCTCAACAAGAGCCTGCTGCCAGGTTTCTTGTCAAGCATTTGCAAAATTTCACTTTTTGAGACTATTCTTAGCACAAAACTTTCAGAATTACAAGAATGTTATTTTTAATAGGAAACTTGTATAAGCTGAGCACTAGGGAAAAAAAAGGATAATTGATGAGTTAATAGAGAGAATGTGTACAAGAGTATCTGCATATTTTCTTCCTATAATTGAGGAAAACTGGAGAAAAATGCCAAAAAAATAAAATGTAGTTTGGTCTTCACTTAATTTTCAGTTGTAGATACTGACTAAGAGAACTAAATGTCTCTGATCCAAGAGAATAGATGATGGAAATATGGACTGGCAATCTTGTTTATAAAATTTTAGAAAATGAGAACATGGGGTTGCTTAAATAATTACATCTCTCATGATAATATGCTTAACATGTCTTTCTAATCCTATTGTGGTGCTTTTTTGAATGCTGATCTCACACCTGAATTCCAGGGGAAACTCTGGGCAATGTCATCAATGATCTTATGAATTAAAAACTTTGAGTCCTCAGAGATTCCCAAAAATATGACACAAGATCCAAATGTTTGTATTCTAGTTCCTGTGTGTTTTCCCAAATGTCAAACCTGCATTTCCAAGTTGATTTCCTGAGGCCTCCAAAACCTAATCCAAACAAAATTAATAAAAGCATTATTCATCTTCTGAACCCTACCCTCAACACACAATCTGTTTTAATTAATTAAGAGTCATAAACTGGGTAACATTTATCCCCTCTTTCTTTTTTTGCACATCTACTTAATTACCCGATTCCACAAATATTCTCTTGAAAATATCTCTTGGTGTATGACTAACCTCTCCATCCCTTTTGCAATGTCTTAGTTCAGAATTTTATCTGCCCCCCTCCTAAAGTATTGCACAATTTTAAAACTCTTATTACTGCCAAAAAATATATCTTTATTCAAGTTTACTTGCTAGAATACTACTAAAACTGTCAGCTAAAAATGTTCACCTAGCAACCACCAACTTATTATTAAAATCTTCTGCACATCTCCTCACTGCGAAGCCCATACCATCTACTGTCATTGGAACTACCAGAAGTTCTCTTCTCTTTTGTATTGCCACAAAAAACGTCCAGACTTCCATTAAAATTATTATTTCACATGATTGTTATTGTTGGCCTATGTTCCTAATTCTCAATGAGCTTGGAGGCAAACAGAGACCTTACTCAGGTCTCCATTTGAATTTTGTGTGCCCTGCTGGCCTGGAAAAATGTTGCATATCAAGGTTTCTTTCACTCAACTTCTCACACAAAATAAAGATTTACCAGATACTTAAATCCTGGTGTTCATGGATTGGTAATAAAAAATCATTATTATAGAAGAATATAAGAATATAAGAGAGTATGGTTTGCCTTTCTGCAGTAAAGCATAGTTTATTTTTAAGTGAAGGTGAGAAGCTAACCTAAGAAACCTCTTTTAAAATGTATGTGTGTGTGTGTGTGTGTGTGTGTGTGTGTGTGTGTGTGTGTGTGTGTAGAAAGAGAGGAAGGAGGATGGAAGATGGGTAGAGAGCTAGAAACATTGGTGAAAGAAACTTCATCAATCTGCTGCCTCCTATATACCCCCTACTGGGGATCAAGCCCCCAGCCCAGCCAAGTGCCTAACTTGGAATCTACCCAGTGACCTCTTGGTTCCTGGGTCAACAATCAATCACTGAGCCACACTAGCTGGGCCTAGGAAACTTCTTTTAACCATTTCTAGTTTCCTACTTCAGTAAAGAAAGTTCAAAATTGTTTTTATTTAGTAGAAACCAATTGAATTGGTATAACTTTCAGGACATCGATTAATTTAAATTTGATATTTCCCATCTTGAAATCTGCCTTTAACTTTCAGAGTATTAGGATGATTTTACCTTAATCAAATGACACCTGATAGTATAGTAATTGTTTTTTATTTTTATTTTTAATATATTTTATTGATTTTTTACAGAGAGGAAGGGAGAGGGATAAAGTGGCAGAAACATTGATGGGAAAGAAACATTGATCAGCTGCCTCCTGTATACCCCCTACTGGGTATGTGCCTGCAACCAAGGTACATGCCCTTGACCAATATTGAACCAGGGACCCTTCAGGCCACAGGCTGATGCTCTATCCACTGAGCCAAACTGGTTAGGGCAGTAATTGTTTTTTAAATGCAATAATGTGAAAGTCTCTGAATCAAGTGAAATAAACTTGGACTATAAAAGCAATAATCATTCCTTGTTTTATTGCAATGTAAAAATTACTATCATTATGCTTTACTAATCTGCACAAATAAATATTCATTGAATGATCACATTTCCCTTTTATTAGGATTTTTACAATAATAGAGACATCTAAATTTTACTTTTCATTATGTTCATATCAAACATCTCAGATGAAAATGGGATGAACAATGTGATCAGATTTGTGAAAATAAAATTATTTAAGAGGAAATGACTAATATTACAGATAAAGCACCTATCTCTCTTCTGAGATATTCTGAATTCTTTTTTTTCTTTTCTTTTCTTTTCTTTTCTTTTCTTTTCTTTTCTTTTCTTTTCTTTTCTTTTCTTTTCTTTTCTTTTCTTTTCTTTTCTTTTCTTTTCTTTTCTTTTCTTTTCTTTTCTTTTCTTTTCTTTTCTTTTCTTTTCTTTTCTTTTCTCCCCCTCCCTGCTTATCTCTCTCTCTTCCCTTCTCTTTCCTTTCTCCCTCTTTCCCTCACACCTTTTTTTACCTTCTCTCCTTTTGTTCCTTCTTTCTCTCCTTCTTCCTCCCTCCTTTTTTTTTGCTGTTTTTCTTCCAATCATCAAGTATTTATTGAGGATTTTATATCCATCTTGAACTACCATAGTCAACAAGATAAAGTCACTACACAACCATATTTTTCTTTATAAGCCCTAATCGGAAATTGCCACCTGGATATCCTGGTGCAATTGCATAAAACATAAACTATCTAAAGAGTTTAAATCCTTATGCACTCCTTGACTCCTTCATTTCTCACATCTAGTCACCAAAATAAATGTATCTTACCTTCCTCATTCTTGAGCCTATATACCTACTTTTGATTACTTTTTTTCTCTGTCTTAATATGGTTATTCTCTAAATTCTTCTTTATCTTTATCTGAGTGATCTCTGTACAATCTAAATTATATCATATTTGAATACCTAATGAAAATGTGAAAGCTTCTACAATGAAACCTGAAAATACTTGGAGCAAAAATAAAAATCTAAAAAAGTGGAGGGATATATTGAATACTCAGTATTGAATACTTAATATTATGAATATGTCAAGTTTCTCAAAATTAATCTATAAATTGAACAAATCTCATTTTAAATCTAAGCTCTTTTTTTCTTTCTTTAAAAATTGAATTAATTAATGATAAATTCTTTCGGAAATGAAGGTCAAAAATGACATATCCAATTTTGAAGAACAAACCTGAAGCACATTTAACACTAAATATAAGATATATTGTAAAGATATACTAAATAAGACCACTTAGTATTGGTGCAAAGAGAGACAAACTGACCAATAAAACTAAATAGACAGTTTAAAAACATACCAGGATGTATGCAGTAATGGTGCCATTACAGAGTTGTGGGGGAAATAAATTAATTTTTTATTAACCAGGGCAATTGTCTATATTTCCTTCATACATCTAAATATCACTGTAAATAAATTTGGGATCCTATTACAGTTATTTTAAGAAAAACTATCAATTGATCTGGTATAGGAAATTTAAGAAATAAAGGATATGCTAATAATTTATATATATATATATATATATATATATATATATATATATATATATGCTGAGGTGTTTCACTACTCATCGTTACAGAAAAATAAAAAACAAAACACAAAAACTAAATGGATCAATTCCAGGAAAAATTTCCCATCTGATATTCTTCTTTAAAAAAATTATATATATATATATATATATATATATATATATATATATATATATATAGTGTTGATTTTAGAGAGGAAGAGAGGGTGAGAGAGAATCATGGATTGACTGCCTCCTGCATGCCCCACAACTGTGGGGATGAACCCACAGATGAACATGTGTCCTGACCAGGAATCAGACCATGACCTCCTGTTTCAGAGGTCGATACTCAACCACTGAGTCATACCAGCCAGGCAAAGCTATTCATTTTTGTATAATATTTAATGAATATATTATAGAATATATAAATGTGCCTAAAACTTCCAGAATGCTCAATTTAGTTGGAATTATGAAGCTACTCATTATGTGTAAAGTGACATAGAATATGGACTGGCAAGGGCAAAGTTCTTTATTGTCTTTCAAAATGTCCTTTGGTCTTTCCTTTCCCATGCCAATGACATACCATGATACTCTGCCATTTAGTTTTTGTGCTCAGCCCAGCAGCGTGCATGCTGCTCAGTACATCACAGACCTTTAAGGATCAATAAGAACTGCAAAGTCCAAGTGAGACTCTGAAAAAATGAAAAAACCCCGAAGCAAAGACTTGCATCTATTCCCTGCCTCCAGGCAAAACCAGAGGAGGCCACCCATTCTGTTGAGTTCTTCCTGTCTCTGAATTGTCCAGAGAAGAAAACAAAAACATTAATTTTTTTTACAAGGCTTCACAGCCTTAAAGCAACGCAAACCTCATGTTATTTTACAAACAACAAAATCCTGTGACAGGAACAAGACAAATCTGAAGGGTTATATCCCCTTGGCATCTAGTACCAAACCTTGGCCAGCTCAGATTTAAATTCTATTGTTTGGGTGGTGAAGAGCATGTGTCATCTGCAGATGGCGCTGACTCATTTGCCTCTCAACTTAATCATTATGGCTTGTCTCAGTCTAGTTCTTATGAGGGTATTTCTTTAATCACGTGATCTCACACTTAAAGGTACCAGGTTCAATTTGGGTCAAGGGCATTTACCTTGGTTGTAGGCACATCCCCAGTGGAGGGTTGCAGGAGGCAGCTAATCGATGTTTCTCTCATTGATGTTTCTAACTTTATATCCCTCTCTCTTCCTCTCTGTAAAAAAAATCAGTAAAATATATATTTTTTTAAAAAAGAAGCACAGGTACTTTAGTGGAACTAAAGTTATATTTTAAATACAACTTTACAAATAAGATGTAACTATACAAATAAGATGTAGTTTATCTCTGGTACTTTAAGCAAGCCCTCAGATAGTTTAATTACTTTGATTAATATTCACCGTAATTAATCTTTCATGTGACCTGCTAGAGCTCTATCACTGCAGGGTAATGATACGTTGATAGGCTTTGTTGCTATTTTAAATTCTTAAGGAGCATCCACATCCAAGAGGCTATCTTTGTCTGAGAGGAGAGGTGTTGAATTTTTTTTTCTTTTCTTAATGTCATCCCCATACACTAATCAATATAAACCAAGTGCAGTTTTATTTGGAAGTAATATTACCTTCTTTGTGAACCTAACATTTCATAAAACTGTGATGTGTCAGAAAGGGGAAGGTATTAGAAGGCTTTTCTAAAAGCCTGATTATTTGATATTTGGAAGGTAGCATACTGCAGGATAAAAAGTTTGGGTAGCTGAATGTCATGTCATGTGTATAGTTACCTCTGAGTGGCCTTGGATTGGTGTTAAAACATATCTAAATTCATTGGTGTCCTCTCAATTTTTTCATTATCCACAACTTGATATCCTAAATATATATAGAATGCTTATAACCCAGTAAGAGAAATCAAATGTTCTAAGAGGAAAATAAAAATGATATGAGCTGGTAATTCACAGAAGAGAGATTCTAAAGGCTAGTAGTACATTTGGGAAACAATTTTTTTTTCTCACCGTTAACCAGAGAAATCAAAATAAAATGACATCTGGAAATGTTTCATGCATCATATTAGTAAAATGAAGCAAAACATAGAGTCAGTCAATTCTAGACATTGGTCAAAAGGTTGTAAAACAGGGGTTTTCCCACCTCTTGATCTCCCCCAGTTACACCAGACAGTAATTTGGCTCTGTCTAGTGAAGGTGAACGTTAAAATGCCTTATGACTGAAAAATGGTACTTCTACGTATATGCCTTAAGAGAATTCTTCCAAAGGCTACTGAAAATTTTTACTTCTAGTTTATACACTAAGAGAATTCTTACAAAGGTATACGAGTATTTACGTAGCAGGATATTCATTGTGATAGTGTTTGCAGTAGTAAACATAATTTATGGCTATGGATAGCAATAGGTTATTCTATATTAGGTAAAATGAAGGACCTAGATTTATCTGTATTAATATGGATAAATCTAAATTGATAAATTATCCATAAGGAAAGGTAAATCACATAAGGGAAAATATTACATTGTTTATTTAAAACTTTAAAATACAAAAAATAGTGTACTATTTATAGATATATATGTATAAAGTGAAGATCAACTATAAATGTACTGAGATAAAACCAAAATCATATTCATTCTACTGGGAAGAGAGAGAGAGATGGGGCTGAGGGGAAGAATGGGAGGACTTGAATATTACTTGTTTTGTATTATTTTCAACTAAATTATACAAGGTTTGACTTAATGTGGCCATTATTAAAATACATTATGTTATATTTATTAGGAAGAGTAAAATCATGAAGCTATTTACATAAGCTTTTAAAGAGATTGTGAGGGATTCTAACATACATCAAAGTATACAGAATAATCATCTACCTATCATTCAGATTGAACAATGCTCAAGTCCTGGTCAATTTGTTCCATGTATAGGGCCACTCACTTCTCTCTCTGCATTATTTTTATTCTTTGGAAGCAAATCTCAGTCATCATGTCAAGTAATATAATATTTCATATAAAATATAAAACATTTTAAAAGCTATTAACATTGGATAGTTCTGAATGGTGACATGGACATTTTTTACACCAACCCTTGGGCATTTCTGTAATTAATTTTATATTAAAAATAAATAAGAAACTGCTAATGGGTGTAAAAGAAGTGAGAAAAAGAGAAATGGAATAAATGATAGCCCTCAACTATTTTTTAATTGAGAGAGAGAAAGAGAGAGATTCCTTGTTCCACCTATCCATGCTTCCACAGGTTGTCTCCCACGTGTGCCCTGAGTTGGGATAGAACTCACACCCCCAGCCCATCAGAACAATGCTCCAACCAGTTGAGCTATCCAGTAGGGCTAGATAGTCCTTGACTATTTTTAATCATTTTCTCCAAAGTAATTGTTCACTTCCACCAATAGACTTACTGTGAATTCTATTCTTACTTTGAATTCTAAAGTATTGTTTTCATCTCTCCTCCAGTTGTAGAATTTTCCTTCCTACAGAGAAAAAGTAGAATTCCAAAAAATTCCATAAGAGAACAGTATTATTATTATTATTATTATTATTATTATTATTTTACAAAAGAGGGAAATGTTGAATGTTTATTGTAGTAGAATAACCTTCCTTCGCCACGATTACTTAAATTTAGAAACTTCTTGGTATCTATGCACTTTCAGAAAAGCAATGCACTTGTTCTACAAAGCAAAGGTCGGTGTGATATTTTTACTCTTGTCTTTAAACATTAACTTTATGAAGAAGATTTTTTGAAGTGTTTTCATCAAGTTCACCAAAGGACTCCTCTAATAGCCGTTGGCTTCAATAATCTGGAGAAGAAGGGTTTTCGCAGTATTTGGCTTACATAAATGGAAATAAATTCACACTCAGAGTTCCCAAGGCACATGTGCACCCTATTTATGACTGGGGGGAAATCCTCCAACTGTTATACAAGTTAGAAATTTAAACTCACCCACTCACCGTGGGACAAGATACATAAATTAGGAAATGGTATAAAGAAATTTATCTTCCTTTCTTTTACACTGCAGTGCACACGTCATTTGCATGTAGGTGTCCAGAACAATTAATTTCACTCAGGTGAGGGAAAATAAAATTAACTATCAGGAGAAGGCATGGCTGCACAGCACCATTTTCTCTTAAAATGTGAACATATAATTCACATATCAAAAATTAATTTAAAGCCTCTTCTTAGAACATGTCAATTGAATTTAAGGTAAGATAATGCTAGAATTCCAGAACTACTTAGATTCATGAATGGCATAATTCAATTAACACTTTCTTAGTTAAGTGTGTTCTTTACAAAAATTAAAAAAAAAGAAAACCACAAAGATGTTTGACAGTTTAGGAAGAACTATAGCCACAAAATATGCCCAATAATTTCAATAAACAAAAAAATGGATATATATATTTGGTACTGTTAAATTCATTCTCATCAATTATATTTTAGAGAATTCTGGGATACTTAAAAAACTAGAAATGTTTCCTCTCAGAAGAAGTCTGTTTTTTCACCTTTTTAAAAAAATATATATTTCATTGATATTTTACAGAGAGGAAGGGAGAGAGATGGAGAGCTAGAAACATCCATGAGAGAGAAACATTGACCAGCTGCCTCCTGCACACCCCCCATTGGGGATGTGCCCACAACCAAGGTACACGCCCTTGACTGGAATCGAACCCAGGACCTTTCAGTCCACAGACCTACGCTCTACCACTGAGCCAAACCAGTTTCGGCTGTTTTTTCACCTTTTAAAGTCAGGATAAAGAGATAACTTGTTATGCTTACAATGAGAATTAAATGAAGTGCACAAAGTTCTTTTCATTATTCCTGTCAAATATGTTGATTAAATTACAGCTATTATGATTATTCTTTTAATGGATATGGTTAATGTAAATTATTTTCTATGTTTTCCTTGGGTAGAAATGTTGTAATGTTACCAGGGCTATTGATGATTATATAGTTACTTGCATAATAATATTTTCTTCTTGGGTTAAACTTTTACCAACATACAAAAAAACATCCTATTTTAGACAAAAAATATCCTTGTCTGGGAGTACTAAGACTGGACTTAAGTGCTTATCTCTTTATATCTAGAGTTAGCTTTCTTAGTCTTATGTGTTGTTTGAGAGGCATTAAGAGGATAGATTAGCCGAAACTGGTTCGGCTCAGTGGATAGAGTGTCGGCCTGCAGACTGAAAGGTCAAGGGATGTACCTTAGTTGCAGGCACATACCCAGTAGGGGGTGTGCAGGAGGCAGCTCATCGATGTTTCTCTCTCATTGATGTTTCTAACTTTCTATCCCTTTCCCTTCCTCTCTGTAAAAAAATCAATAATATATATATATATATATATTTTTAAAAAGAGGATAGATTATAACAGACCCTGTGTGTTATGCCAATGATAATAGCTTTAAATATTTTCTTAAAGACATAGTGGGAGTGGGGAGGAAGGTCAGTAGGAATTGAAGTACTTGGGTATGACAGTGAACAATTACTATATTGAAATAATATAGGCCAGAAATGTTGTGAGCCTGAGCTAAGACTATGGGAGCCAGAAAGGAAAGAATGGTGTCTATATGAATGAGAGAGATACATGGCATCATATGTATTATCAACAGATGTTGCCAATATTTGCCCTGTTGGCTTAAATACATTTTCTTTTGTTACTATACATAGGTGAGCCTAAAGATTAATAAAACCCATAACAATGAAATGCCAGGAGATGGGTACTTTTGAATTAGAAAGGCCTTTTCAATCATAAAATGTCATTTAAGCATCACATCAAAGTGGGGAAGTCTGTCGGGAAGGTATTAATCCAATTGCAAAGTGAGTGCATGAACTGAGACTCAGAGAACTTGAGCTGCTCATTTATAGTGACCATTTCAAATGCTCAGGTCTTCCAAGTTCCGATCCTCTATCTAATGGCTGCTCCTGAGGTCACAATGCATAGGCAATCATCCCCATGATTAAGGCTGAACCTGTAGGAGTAGGATTGTCACACTCAGAAAAGGAGCAACCTTTCACAAAAGTCACTGTATCATTCTAAAAGATTTCAAAGAGAGCCAGAAAGGTCTGGTTTTGCTGCATAGGAAATGCATATTGCAGTGGAGTCAAATCAAGATCCCAAGACTTTATAATCAACCCTTTCCCCATAATGACCACTGGCATTGGCTTACCTTCCCTAGAATCAGAACTGAGAATAGCTGACACATGCTCCAGACCTTAAACAGAGCTGACACTTCTTGGAGTGCTGACTCCTTAGTCTTATTGCTCTTTTCCTTTCATCGGCATATTCATGAATGTATCAGCCAGCAGGCATGCTCCCAAGTTTTTTGCCCATCATTTCCCCCTTCTATGATGGGCCACCTCATCCCCCATTCTCTGTGACACTCCACTCATTTTTCAGATCCTGGCTCAGGTCTCATTGTCTCAATAAGGCTAATTTTAAGAAACCACCCATAACACTCACAGATCCCAACATTTATTTGACTATAATATAATATTTTTCCACCTGCTCTTAGGAATTTATAAATATATATGTGTGTATTTTCAAAAATCAGAAAAAGAATTATTTTTTAGCTTCCATCAAAGGAACCATGTAGTCTTGAAAAGGCTACTTATGTTCTTACATTGGGGTACTTGTTATTCTTATTGCTACTGTCATTAATATTTTGACACAAAATTGGATAATATTAATAACTAGAGGCCTGATGCACAAAGACTCGTGCAAGACTGGGCCTTCCTGTCCCTGGCTGCTGGCACCGTTTTCATTCTGGCCAGAGCCACCTTTTCCTTCCAGCCAAGAACCACCTTTCTGCCTTCCCATGTTTCCCAGAGGCCCAGAGCAGCTGGGGTGGTGCGGCCCCCAGGTGCTCAGTGCCTGCTTATGCAAATTAACCCACCATCTTTGTTGGGTTAATTTGCATAGTCTTGTTTGGCTGGTGGATGTCATGAAAGTATGGTCTATTTGCATCTTACTCTTTTATTAATGTAGATACTTAGCAATCAGAACTAAGAATAACATATTTGAAGGTAATTTGTAATATTTTGGCAAGGTATAACATTTCAATGTAATTATGAGGAAGGTCCTCAAGAATATCTCATATATGTATTTTTCAGTGTGTCTAAAACAATGTCAATTATGTATCATCTAATTAATAATTATTTGCTTAATAAATATAACTCCAGCTCATAATTTTCTTTGAAAGTGATGCAGTATGTAGGTGTATCCTGTAGTCCAATTGCAAATTTAATCTATAAACTGAAGTTTGAACAATTAAAGAAAATTGAATTAATAACTACAACCAGAGTTGACACATGGGTAACATGAATTATTAATAAAGGTTTTCATTTTTCCACAAATTTCTTTCCTTTGAATGTGTCTGAGCTGCAAGTTTTCTTATTAAACTAATAAAGATGTAATAAAATATTACCAATGAATTAGTGTGATTATATTAGGGTAATATGTAAGTTTTTTTTTACAAAATTAAATGAATATTATAATAATAGCATAACCAAGATTTATAGGCAGCTTTTCATATCCTCAGGTATTAACCTGTTTATTGGTGAAATGATAGATAAAATAGCTGTCAGAAACACAGAAAAGGTCAAGCAGTACTTGCAATATAAAACACTGTGCCAACAGACAATGTTTCTAGGAAGGTGTTGCCAGTGGAAATGAGGTCCTTTCACAGGGTCACAAAAACACATTTCTGAAAACCCATGTCTGGGAGTATGAGACATAGTGGTAAGATTGATTGGAATAGAAATGGAAGGCTACTCCCAGGTTCCCAGTATCCATCTCTGTCCGTCTTACTGTGGCAAAAGTACAGTTTTGCCTTCTTCACGCCTAGAAATAGGACTAGTGTGTTGAAATTCTGTGCCATGCCAAAGCCCAGTCCAATTTAGCCTCTGTCCCTGACTGGATAGTCCCTGTTCTAGGCTGTTGCTGACTGTCACTGTATTGCCACACCAAGAGTTTCACTGGGACCTGCTCTTAGAATTCTTGAGGCTGCCAGACCTTATATGACTGCTTTGGAGAGAGAATGTGTGAAGGCAGGAATGATTGTGTGTTAGGGTGGTGGGAGAAAGAGAGGAACAGAAAATTTGCCTTTGTTAAGCTTAGATTATATTATCTTGGACTTGGTAAGGGCTGGTATTGAGTGCTCCCACCAACCAATCCGTTTTTTAGATCTTCCAGTATTCTGTGTTCCTTATCCAATCCCTGTCCCAAGAGAAATTTCCCTTTATTGTCTTTATTGTTTATTCATCCCTCCCATAGTCTGCACAAGTGGACCAGTTGTATCCTGGGGAGATTGGAAAGCTGGTCCTTTCTCCCAAAACTGGGGATAAATCTGTAATTCCCTGGGGAGTCTATGAATGCTGCACATTTCTAGTGAATGGGACAGGCTTATTGTCCAGTTCAACTCCCTAGTCTATTAGGCTTAATACTATCTGATTCCCTTTGTGTCCTTCCTTTATTAATATCCAGCCACCAAGCCAACAAAGGAGTCCTCATTTAAAACACCTCACCACGGAAAAGCACTTAAGATATTACCCTTCAGAGTTTTCAAATCTCTTTTCACAGCTCCACTTCTATCTGGAAGCACTTATGTAGCTAATGACTTCAAATACAGAATTCTTTGTAAATTCTTTGTTGATTCCTTTAGTTTAAAATTTTAAAAGGTTATCAAAGCTATTGGTTTCTCAGAACTTTTATAGAAAAAAATTATAAATCATAACTACATATAAAATGTGATGCCAGAGTAGAAATGCAACCCTACCTCAAAAAGTTCAAAATCTTACTGATACAATACCCAATGTCCATGAACACAAAAATAGAGGACCTCATGGAGCTATAGAGAGCTATAGGCAGGCTTTTAGTTCAAAGGCAAAAGCAGCCTGGGCTATGTCTGGAATCAGAGAATGAACAGGTATGTTTGGATAAGAGAGGATGGGGTTTGCCCAAAATATCCAAATAGATAATAGATATGGAGGACTTCGGAAATGTAAAAGCACAGGTAATAAGCACAAGGTACTATATTAGCATTGGTACCTAGGCTTCTTGTTCCAAGATTTATCTGGGAAAGGTTACATGAAAAAACATTGCATATGAAAACACTCACAGAAGCACTCATCCCATTTGTGACATGCCAATGAGCCTGTAGGACATCTGCTGAAGAATCAGGACAATGTTTCCAGAATGGACCCCACCCTACTCATTCCCAGGTCTTGCACTGGCTGCTGTGTTCATATGCATATCTAAGGCTACACTAACCTTAATAAACATTGGCACAAAGGAAAAGGATGTGTATGTGGGGAGAGGGGCTGTAAAGTTTTATTGGCATTCAAGGAGAAAAATGCCAAAGTTCCCTAGCAGCTAGAGAGTGCAGAAATTCCACGTTACCCCATTGTAATGAAAGAAAACACTTTGGTTACATCTACAAGTTATGTATTGTGAAGTGTTTTCAAGGGAGATTTGCACCTATATTAAAGATACATATTTTTATTGACTTAGAGTTTTAACAAGTAATAACAAATAAAGTAAAAGTCTATTACATTTATAATCAAGTTAGGAGTGTTCTCTGCTTAAGAAAAACACGAGGCAGAAAGTTCTCTGCATAAAGAATATTTGTTTTATCCCTAACAATTCAGTTCATACACACATAAAATTGAAAATCTTCTACAGCCTTTATGTGCCATGGGCGCTGTTCTAGTGTGTTAACATATGTTTAGTGCCTTGAAATCTCTCAATGACTCTATGAGGTAAATAACTCAAGTAAGTTTACACAGTTAATGAATGGCAGAGACAAGAGAAAAGTTATGCTTTGTGGTCATAGAGATCTCATTCACAACCACTGAACTATGAAGTATCCAATATATCAACTGCAGTGCTAGTCACTGAGAATTTAGGACTGCATAAGACAAGATCCCGGGGTGTTATCTGCATTTAGAAGGGTTCAGGAATCTGGAGAAGGGCTGCAAGTAAATTAATAAAAGACTAGACATGAAATATAAATTTGGAATTCATGGGGAGCCAGATGGAGCTTAGCTTCAGTAACTAAGTTCTCTCTGAATCTCCATACCCAGGACTTTTTATCTATCTTAGTAATTTTTATATTGGTTGCCTGTTGACTGATACTACTTAAATATATTAGGTAAAATAAAATATCTTAATAAAATAATTTTTTTGTAATTTTTAAATGTGGCTACCAGGAAATCTAGAATTCCATATGTGGCTTGCATCCTATATATCTGAAGCAGTAGGAATGGGTCCAGGCAACCAAATTGCTCCATCATATTGAGCCTCCAGTTGGTATTGTGATACAGTGTCTTTTATCTCTCCTTCATCCTTCTTAATACTTATAGACATCGTTGGCAGGAAGAATGCCCTGGAGAGGTAACTACTTACTGAGAGGTCACCCAATTTATTCTACAAACTATGGGAGAAAGTTTCTCAAACAGCACCTATCGTCATGCCATTGTCAAAATGAAAATCCTTAACTGCTCACCTATTTTCCTCAGGTTAACATCCAGGGCCCATTATACACCTTACATGACTTTACAAAACCTGGCCCTGGCCTTTGGTCAAGCTTCATCTCTTCCCTCTCCCCACCTTACAGTCAGATCCATCACCGCCATGCAAATTTCTCTCCTGCCCAGACTTTTGCACAAGACTACAATTTCCTCTCCCCAGTCCCATTTTATGTGATTAACTTTTGTTCATCCTTTGGTTGCCATGTCTTTGGAAAGAATTTTCCTAATTCTCTAAAACACTAAAGTTAGGTTAAACATCTCAAATATATGTTGTAATATCCCTCAAATGTGTTGCAATTCTGTATTTTTAATTTTATATAAGTAATGCCTTAGTTTCAGAGTACATTTATTTTCTTCTCTGTAGTGTTTTTATTATTATTGCTATTTGTCTTATAACTGGAGCTTATACCTTTTGACCACCTTCACCCATTTTGCCCACCCTTAGTCCACACCTCTGGCAACCACCAGTCTTTCTTTGTATCTATGAATTTTGGGTTTTGTTTATTTCCCCCATATTCTACATACAAGTGATATCATATAGTATTTATATTTCCCCATCTGATTTATTTCATGTTGCATAATGCCCTCAAGTTCTTCCTCTAGATTTTTACAAAGTGCTTATAGTTAAGCACTCTACACAGGAAATTCATCATTAGATGGGTATCTCCTAGGCCATGGGTGGGCAAACTTTTTGACTCAAGGGCCACAATGGGTTCTTAAACTGGACCGGAGCGCCGGAACAAAAGCAACCTGACCATGCTGGCACTCTCATCTTGGGCTGCTGGTGAAGGAGCAGAGGGGAGAGCAAGAGAACCCTCCGCTCTTTCAGCTCCGCGGGCCAGATAGAACAGCCGAATAGGCCAGATCCGGCCCGCAGTCCATAGTTTGCCCATGGCTGTCCTAGACAGTACACCTTAACCCATAGCACTTCCTAATCATTATGTAAGTCAGTAGGACACAAGCTCTTTCCTCCTCCCAATATATACATACATCCACCACTTTCCCACACCCTTCAAAAGGAAGCTAATCACCCCTGGTTTAGACCCATGTTACTATAAGCTCTATGAAATACAGGGGACCGTATCTGACTATTTTATTATTAAGTTCCCAGCATAGTATCTACCATACACAAGAGGTTCTCTGCTTATTAAAACGTGATTTTTCCTACTATTAGTTTGATAAGATGATACACCTCTAGGCATTTTTAATGCAACATAGAGAATGTGCAAGTGAATTTCCTTTTTTGTTTAGCAAAATATCATAGAGGTGGTCATCATCAGTACCTTCCTCCTTAAATCTTACAACCCAGCCCCTGTAAGTATCTATGAAATGAGAGCTGAAAAACTATTTCCCCTCATAGCCTCTGAATTCTAAGCTCTTTTATACATCAAGGTTTATATATGGGAGCATTTCAGATGCATTTATGCAACACCCAACTTAATTAAAAGTCATTTCAAGTGGTTCAAATATTTAGTTCATGATTATTATTCAATAAACGTTTTATTACATTAGGATGAATATGTCAGTGCCTAGTTTTATGAAAGATAATGTTTGTTATTAGATATGAAAATAGTTGTAACATTTAAAGAAAAAAATAACAGAGCTTAATTTTATACTTTGCTGACTAATTTATTGCTAACATGTTTCTATAATCTTCCAGTTAAGTCTATTCCTGGTTGCTTGTTTTCTCATCAACTTATCTAGAGGTTAAGTTACTATTTACCTGGGTTGTCTCATTTCCACCTTCTCCATTTATTCCAGAAATTCTCCTTTCCTAACCAATGTACCAATGTTGGCAGAACCCCAACATCAGCTCTACAAATGCCATCTGTATTATTAGAGCTTTTATTGTAAATAGTGAGTTCTGAATCTCAAGCTCTGGGCATCAATGGTGCAAGATAGAAGTGGAATTACTGTCAGGTCCAGAGATAAAAGCTAGGGAAGCTTCAACACTTAATATGTAGGCAAACTGCTAAAATATTCAGAAAATGGAAGCCAACCACTTGGAATACAACTAAGAGAACAAAATGTCTGTTTTGAAATCCCATCATATGCCACTAAAATCTTTTTTTTATTAAAGTTTGAACACAAAGAAACTAAAAATAAGATGTGTGACGTTTTTATTTCAAGGGAGAAAGACACTATCGATCTTGGTGGCTGCCATGAGAACAAAAATCAACATCTGGAAAACAGGAGTGATGACTAAATTGTTGTTGTTAGACAGATTTTTAAACCACCTGGCACACCATCTGCACCGAGAATCTGACAAGTAGAAAAAATGTGATGTGCAAATGAGAAAGTTCAGAAGGAAAACAATCTTTACCCCCAGTTCCACATATAATTCACCACCTGAAAAGTTTTATTTACATAGAATTTAAGAATAAACTATTTCAATTCATTCTTATTTTCCCTATTAATGTTTTATTTAGATTATTCCATCAGAATATTCAACCTTGTTGATTCTCAGTCAGAAATATATTCTACCAAGATGGATTGTCTTAATATTTCACTAATTTTCTAGTCATGGCTCTCCTAATTTTAGCAATAGATTGTATCTTATTTTAGCTACTTACTATTGTATATGTTTGTCTTTTTTCTCAGATGTACTAAAATACTTTTTGGTCCAAGGATCATATCATTATCCTTGTATACATTCACACAAATATTTAGTCACTCATTAGTTGTAAATAGGGTATTCACTGGTAGAAATGCAACAGTAATACATCTATCTAAATAAAATGTAAGTATTGCCTACAAAGATGCTGCATTTATGTGGAGGAGGAGATACTTGACAAAGCAGCTTTAATTAAAAATAGTGAGTGAAAGGAAGGAAGGGACAGTGCTTGGTGTGCATTGAGAATGTAGATAATCATCCTCAAGTTTCCATTCTGAAACTTGTATGTACCAAGTGTGTATGTATATATTTATGTCTGTACCATGTGTGCCCCATGTATGTACTACATGAAAAAATCATATTTTAATAACCACCTGGTCCTTTTAAAAACATAATTAATTGGGTCATGAAAGTGAGCACTGGACATCTGAAGAGACTTCACCATGTTCAGAACACACTGGATCCCTGTTAAATCTTTAGTTAGTGTTTGGATATGAGATTTAAAATGGACACTGTTGGTGCCTTCCTACATCTTCTTTACCAACCTGATGCCTCTGTCTCTAGCTGCTGTGATGCTGGTTGCTAATGCTCACAACTGAACTCTCCTCTAGAGAATTTCCCTCAGCCACTTGGGACCTGTCTTGCTTGGAGGCGATGACCCAACACCCCCCCCTCCCATCCCCCAATGGCTGTATCTAATGACTGACTGCCTGACAGTAGAACACAAATGGCCAGCTTCCTTGCTTGGGATCTTTCCTCTCCATGGTGCAATGTATGCTCCAGAGTTCCATGGAAATCAGGCTAAAACTAGACTCCAGCTGACACACATATTGGCTTAGCTCCTCTCCTTGACCTGTCCAGCTTCCCTCATGCTCTCTCTTCTGAAGGCACTGACTTAAAAAACCACATGGACTTGAATCTTTATCTTGGGTTTTTCTTCTTGTATGTCTAGCCCAAGACAGAGGCTAGACTAGGTAAAGAATACGTGTGTACAATATTTCTGACAATCGAGAACCTATTTAATATCTCAGTCTGCCAGTTTTCTTTAGAAGGGGGAATTTAGTATACAGGGAATATAATCTAATGTATCAATATTTGCATAATAAAAGGCCAAGACAACTTCATTAAGTAATTGCCTTTTTAAAACATTTCCCTGTAGAAAACATTTGCTGAGCACTAAATAGACTCCATGTCAGATGGAGGAATGATTTAAAAACATAACTCTCCTTCAATCTTTTTAAAAGTTTATATAGGTTCAGATCTGGCTGGCATAGCTCAGTGGTTGAGCATTGACCTATAAGCCAAGAGTTCATGGTTTGATACCTGGTCCCTGCACATACCCGGGTTGCCTGCTCAATCCTCAGTGTGGGGCATGCAAGAGCCAGTATATCTATAATTATCTCTCATCATCGATGCTTCTATCTCTCTTTACCCCTGCCTTCCTTTCTGAAATCAATAAAATAGGTCTGGATAATATGGAGGGATTTCTTTAAAAAATAGATGCCTGGGCCCTTAAGAGGCCTACAAGTCAGAATAATAGGGAGTGGGTTCTAGGGAATGCAATGTAAAATGACAATATCTTTTAAAAAAACACATTTTTATTATTTATTTCAGAGAGGGAGAGAGAGATAGAAACATTAATGATGAGCCATACCAGCTAGGCCAATAACATCTTTACCCACCATCCATCTTAGTAAAGATGAAAATAAAAATAACTGAAAGTGTAACATGGTACACTGGCAGGCTAAATAGACATCTCAGATGGTGTTTAAGAAAAAAATGAATTTATTTAAGGGAAGGGGGTGGGATGGCATATCCAAAGGGAAGGGCTGCACAGCGCACAGCTAAGGAGACATTGGGTTGAAGATGGTAGCACCCGAGAGTTGGAGTTTCATCCTATGCAGTCACTGGTGGGAAGCTCTTATCCGAAGTAGGTCTGGGGGCTGAGCTGGTGGGCTTGGACTGCGGGTGGAATACAGGTGTGCAACCAGGTGTCTTTAGAACAGTTTCAATTCCTTGTAAGGTCTGACTCCTGGTTCCAGCAAGTTTTTCCTGGTCTTTGTCTGCTTATGGTAGGAAGCTTACAAGTACCACTAAGAGTTGTATTGCCCTATAATCCTAATAATAACTACCAACAATATAAAAATATAAACAAATGCTTTAATAAACATTATCACTTTTGCATGGACAAAGAGAATACTTTTAATAGAGAAACTTTTTATCAGAACATAAAAGAGTAGTACACATGATGCATAATGTACCCTGAAATGGTTTGGAGGTGGTGGGGAGGGGGAAAGAGAATGTGTGTGTGTGTGTGTGTGTGTGTGTGTGTGTGTGTGTGTGTGATGTAAAGAAAATTAGAATATTAATATTCTGAGCATATAACGTAGTTTAAATGTCCAGACCATAGTCAGAATAGAGGAACATTAAAGCATGGGTCTTTGTCTTTTTTATTCAACAGTGTATTGTATATATGTAAAATAGTGCTTATATTTATTTCTAAAATATCTGTAGTATTTCTATAACTATAGATTAGTGATTAATTGTATAGAGTTTGACTGCCCTATTGCTGAAATTGTCTACCATTATATTGGAAGAAATATCTGGAAATCTGTTGTTTCTTGAGTATGGAGTGGATAGAGAGGTGGAAAAGGAAATAAACTAAAATAACTGGATGGAGCGAAATGGACAAAGGAAATACAGTGGGCATTTTGGACTTGGTTCTGTAGAAAGAAAGAAGTGTCCATGTGCCCTGAAAGGGGCAGACCTTTTCTGGCTTAAGAAGATGAATTGGCACAATGGCAGGGAAACATTGTGGAAGAAAGATAACAGATGTCAACGTCCATTGCCACAATTATTCAGCGAGGGGCAAAGAGGACCATAACAGAAGCTGTGCAGCCAGAGGCACTGAATCATGGGGCAGCAAGACTGTCTGGATGCATGGAAGGGGCCCAGTCTAAAGTGCAACTTTGTAATGGAGCAGTTTGAGGGTTTGTATTTATGAAAACTGAAGGCAACATGAATTTGGAGCCAGCCCAAATGGAGATAATGACTTTCTGGAGCTTTGGAGCATTTGGATGTAGTGGAAACCCTGCATTAGTTTCAATTTTGATGTGGGTAGGTGTGAAGTACTCCAACAATAAAGCACTGTTAATTTTCTTTTTCCAAATATTCACACATGTCACACTAAAGCTAAAGCTACCTAGTAAGGACATCTTATAGTATGGGAGAGCTCTTGAATTCCCAGTGTCTTTCTATGAGTGCTATTTTATTTTAATGAGCTTCATTAGCCTTCATTGGGGTATGATTTGGAGAAAGCCATATGGAGTCAATGACTCTTTAGTGAAACTCTCCTATTCCTAGAATCATATAAATACACCAATTATTCCTAATTAAAATACCACCATTCATTACACAGCCTGTAGACTGGTCACGTTATTTTCCTAGAGCTAATTGGTGGCATTTTGGAAATATATATGCAGAAATGCAGGTACCTGATGTATTGTTAGTTTTTTGTTCTGTTATTTTTTTTCCTTTTTCAGAAATGCATGTCTTGCTACTGGACTATTTCAGGACTAAAACATAAAAGGAACTTTATATAGCACATATTTTATTATGCAATATATAGATAAATGATCCTAGATTGTGTCCATTTTTAACCTGGTAAATATGGTCTATTGTACTCCTAACTATATGATCATTTTAAGCTGAATATCTCATAAAAGTATTACTTATTGCTCAGCTGAACTAAATTATCCCATTGCCTAAACAACCCTGGTAATCCTCAGTCCTCAGATCCTCCCTTAACACTCTCACCCCAATTTTACTCCCCCCGGACAAAGCACAAACCTTTGGACCTAAACTTTCCCCCATTCCCATTTTAATGGAAGCTACATATTTACTGCATGACTCATTCTTTCATGATCTTGATAGACTAAACTTTTCATATGTGTTTGTTGTTGTTCTTGTTGCTGCTAAAAATTAAATGCCAATCATAGAAACAGCATTGATTTGGGAGTCAGATATTTTTGCTTCATATGCTGGTTTTGCCACCTAATTACCAGGAAACTCTAAATAATTCATTTAATGTCATTGAAGTAGACTCAGATTCCTCATTGGAGTAAAAGAGGGACTTTTGGTAAAGATCAAACCTTTTGTTCTCAATCACAGACTAGAGCCAATCTTCTTTGGTGTTTTCTTCAAACAAACTTATTATATATGTATATATATTGATTTTTTTACAGAGAGGAAGAGAGAGGGATAGAGAGTTAGAAACATCAGTGAGAGAGAATCATCAATCAGCTGCTTCCTGCACACTCCTTACTGGGGATGTGCCCGCAACCAAGGTACATCCCCTTCACTGGAATCGAACCTGGGACCCTTCAGTCCGAAGGCCAACGCTCTATCCACTGAGCCAAACCGGTTTTGGCTCAAACTTCTTTTATTTTAGAAAAGTTTTAGATTGTTTAGTGTTTGATTTCATATGAATATTTCCCTTCCTTTAGTCTTATTACTTGATGTTAGAGGAAATCTGGTTAAATTCTATGAAAGAGTCCTTAAGGCAAGGATTTAAAGAGAACTGTTAATTACACTTAATTTATTTGAAAATAAAGGAAATTGTGCATGACATTAAGTCAAAGAAATACTGTCCACCACCCCCCACACACACAATAAAAAAATGGAAAAGTTTAAAGTCAATATACTGTGTCATTTGCACTAGTAAGAAAATTTGCATATACTTTTGAAATAAAGAAATTATCATGCCACTTAAATTTCCATTATAGTGATATCTAAAATAAGATATCTCAGATTTCTAGGTCATTCTTGGAAATAGGTGATAAAAGCATGCCATTCAACTTTCTCATTCTTGTTTTGGGAGCATTGGCATATTGGATTTCAAGAACAATTATAGGCAATCATGCTAAAAATGTATAAAGGATTAGGTACCTTAACTGAGCTGTAAACTAATTTCCTCTACATGGAATAAAATGCAGCAGAACTTGAGTTTTCTTGTTCATGAGGTGTTTTGTTTTTTTTTCCTTTGTCCCAATATCAGCTGGCCATGCATGCAGGATCTGGTAAATTTCTACCATTACTGCCCCTTCTAATATCACATAGCAGATGGGCACAGCACTCTCAGAAATCCTCTTGTTGTTCTGGCATCACAGGCATCTTCTCAGGCTGTTGGATCAGGTCAGTTGCACAGACCGGAAGGAAACAGAAAAACTTAAGAAAGAAGGAGAGGAGGAGGAGGAAGAGGAGAGGAAGGGAGGAGGAAAGGGAGAAGAGAGGGGAGCAGGATGCTGAAATAGTTGGGACACAAGATATTTATCCGCCTTCATTAGGGAGAAAAGGGGAAAGGAAAAGAAGAAGTCTAAGCACATGTTCAACCAGGACTCCACCAAACTGAACAGGGGGGTCTGGAGCAGTCTGAGCCATCAGATGGGTCCTTTCATGCTAGAATGGGGCAATTCATACCCACTCCTTGCTCATGCACAGGATATGGGCTGCCTCATGAAGTGGAAGAGCATGACTTTCTCAGGAAAAGGAAGCTCCAGGTCCATGGAGCTGAGTAGGGACTGACAGGAAGCTCTCTGCTGCCTAAACTGTTTGGTTCTAGAAGGCAGAAAAGTGTCCCCTTCCCACTTTTGTATTTCCCACAAGAGCCAGGGCACTTCTAAATTAGACACGGAATCACCATCATCATATGAAGTAGTACACTCAGTAAACGTGCCTAAAATTGGTTGATTTCCAAGGAGAACAAACCTAGACAAAAGTAGGAATTCTTATTATTTGGTTGGATAAAATGAAAGGATTTTGGTGCAAAGAAAAACAGAACAGGATATGGAAGAGAACATCATGGAACTTCTTTTCCTAGAACATCAATAGAAAAAATAATAATTTGTTTTTTTAAGAAAATATGTACAAGACTTACTGTTGGCAGTTTACTATATGCCTTAATTCTATAGCTAATTAGATGGGTGGCATGGTTCAAAGAAGTTAGATTCTCTGGGCTCCTGTGTTTTAATCTGTTAAACAAGAGATTGGCACAATGTGTCACTTTTATTGTACCATTTCATGAAATCTATAAGGACATAGAGGGTGACATATTGGGTGTTTGAGCCACTTATCACTGAAAACTAGATGTCTGCCCCAAAGATTACTTGTGGTGTGTGTGTGTGTGTGTGTGTGTGTGTGTGTGTGTGCGCGCGCAAGCGCGCACGTGCACATGTGTGTATTGATTTAGGAACTTTCTGATTGTAAAAAAATAAAGGCTTGCATGATAAATGAGTAAAGAAGAAATAGAAAAAGAGGAAAAAACATTGAGAAGACAAGTTGAAGTAAGCCACTTATGATTGGCCTGGCTAGCCACAGTAGAAGCATTTTTTGAATCCTAAGTTTTATGATGGGAAAACTTGAATTGCAATGTTCCTTTGCCAGGGATTAGCTCTCTGACTGTGGATAGGCCTCTTAGCCCTCTGAACTATTTCCCTCACCTTTTAAAGGAGGTACAAAAAATATGAAACATATATATATCTCAAGGGAATGTTGTAAAGTTATAATCAGGTAATATATGGGAAAAGGGGAGTCATAAACTGTAAAGATTTATACACATATTAGTAATCTGGTGACAATGCCTTCAGACCTAAATAGCCAATCATTTGGGTGTTGGATAGAAGAGAAATCATGAGGAGGTCTGGGTGAGTGTATTTGTAAGACGACTTTTCATAATGACATGGGAACCTGGCATGATTGAACCATTAACACACTGAGCAAGAGGTAGGGATGCTAGAAAAACTTAAATAGCCCTTCAGATTTACATGACAGTCTTTTTGTTGTTGTTGTTTATTTTAAAAGATATTTTCTTAATATTTTACCTAGAGAAAGGGAGAGGGATAGAGAGTTAAAACATTAATCAGAGACATCAATCAGCTGCCTCCTGCACACCCCCTACTGGGTATGTGCCCACAACCAAGGTACATGCCCTTGCCTGGAATCAAACCTGGGACCCTTCAGTCTGCAGGCTGACACTCTATCCACTGAGCCAAACCAGTTAGGGCTTACATGACAGTTTTTCTCCTTTATACCATGCATAGAACGCAGAGTCAGGGTGGGAAGGATATATTTCCGACTTCCAATTTTTCTGCAATGTAGCCCTGACTTGACATGTCATCTATGTCCCAAGTCTGCCTTTCCTTACTATTTCTTGATAACAATTTTTTACTCCTTAAGATAAAATGCAATTCATCAGAGAAATGAAGTAAAATTTAACTCTTAAAGAAATAAAGCTAGCCATAAAATGAAAGCCCTCTTCAAGCCATAAACTTCATGCAGCCAGCCCTTTCAATTAGAGCTCATTCTAAGTATCCATGTAATTTCAACTTCGTCTCAGTCATCAGAATTTTTCATGGAGCAGGCATAAACTCAGTAATGGATTAATAGTTCTGTGATTGATAACAGAGTTGTAAAATCATCATTTTATATCACTCCAGTTTATGTATAGGAAAGTGTACAATAATCATAAATGATGTTAATGTTTATAATCTCCTCACCTATTACTTAACCTGTACTGACCAATTTTGTTTTATGATAGTAAAACCATGGGTAAATTAAATTAGTATAAATGAAAATTTATAAGCTTGCTTTCTCAAGGAAACCCTTTGTGAAATGAAGATTAATTTTGTGAAGAAAAGGATTAACTCGAGGATGAGGTGGCTTTTAGAATCATCTATTGGGATTTTAGAAATGAAGTATATTTCAGTTCCTATTAATATACAATCACTTAGAGCTGAGGGGAATAACTGAAATGAACTTGTCTAACCTCACTCATTTATCTGGAGGGTAAATCAGAAACCCTGTAAGTGAGGAGATTTGCCCAAAGTTCACAGTTCTTTTCTTTTTTAAAAAATAAATATTTTTATTGACTTCAGAGAGGTAGGGAGAAGGAAAGTGAGATAGAAACATCAATGGTGAGAGAGAATCATTGACTGGCTGCCTTCTGTATGCCCTGTGATTGGGGATCGAACCTGCAACCCAGGCAGGTGCCCTTGAACAGAATTGAACTCAGGACCTTTCAGTCCACATCCCAACGCGCTATCCACTGAGCAAAACCAACTAGCGCACATAGCCCTTTCTTAGGAGAATCTGAGCCCAAACTAATGCTTCTAATGTGAATATTGTGGCCCGAACTCTCCATGCCCTTAGCATGCGCCATCACTGATAAAGGGTTCTGGATTTATCAACATTTATGATCCCCACTAGGAATCACCTTCTGAGTTATTTTCCCTCCGATATTTTTTCTTGGTGCATTCAATAGTGCAGAATGTTCAGATGGATACATTAACCTCAGTCATAGACTCCCAGTTTCATAGTTAAAGAAGTCTTAGCAGTAACTTATTATAACCCTTTGTTCTACATGTGAGTCATTCAAAGTGATCATAAACCCTGATGGACCACTTCCAAGGATGGAAACTCACAGCTCTATGTCCCATTATAGTACCATTTTAAATATTAGATAGTTATTCATCTTTTTAAAAGCATAATATTTTGGCTCAAATTTGAAGGTATTTGGGGTAGCCATTGTTCTTTCCTGTCCTCCTTTCCAGGTAAACATAAATCAGTGAGCCAGGTGCTGACCCATTGTGTCTACTAACCCTCTTTTATCTAATGAATTAGGTCATTCATTCATTCCATAGACATCTGAGAACTTAAACATGTACAGCACCAAGGAACAGAAAAAACAAAGTTATAAATGGCACTATCATAATAAACTCATAGTCCAGTGACGGGAAATCTTAAGTAACTAAATACTTGGGAAATTCTGATTCAGCTACAGCCTTTGTTGTGCAATGCAGTTTAGAAAGAAATGTTTGAGGGCCTGACCCACAAAGTGGAAACAGGCAAAGGTTTCCAAAGTGCATGGCCTATTGTACTTGTGGAATACACCCAAGGATTAGAAACTAAAGGGATACTTAAGATCACTTCCAATTTGCTAAGTTTAGAGGTGAGGAAATGGAGTATCAGAGGAGTGACTTCTCCAATATTCCACAACTTCTTTGTGGAAGAAATCGAAAAGAAGGGGAGATTTTCTAAGAAATTGGGGTTTTAACATGCCCATGAAGGACCAAGAAGGAATTCAATAACCAAAAAGGGTCGGAAATGTATTTCATATCAAGGGAACAGCGAGTGTGAGGCCTGGAGGCAAGGCACCTCAGGAGTTGTCAGGGTTTCGGTGAGTAGTTCAGCATGGTGAGGCCATGCAGCATCAGGGAGGATCATTACTACTAGTAAAACTGAAATTTAAAAATCTCTAGTGCTTCCTTTGGTATCCAGTTCCAATCTTCTTCAGCCTTCACTGTCAGAAAGTTCTTTCCTCTAAGTAACCTCATTTATTTACTATCATCAATTCAACAGAATTATAGAAAAGGGATGGATATAGTTGCTCTTTATTCATTATTTTTGCTAAAACAAATGGATCTTCAGACCTATATGACAGTTTTTTCTCATTTGTACCAGGTAAAGGATAAGAGGATAGAAAAGGCTTTGCTTCTTGTGCATTTGATCTGATAGAGAAATGAGCCTCAGAGGTGGGAATCTAAGCCAGGCCTTTGGGAATCACTCCCATTAAGCTTCTTGGGCATATATGTGGCTGATCTTCCAGAGAAACTAAATAAATGCTACCCTCTGCTGTCTGTCCTCTGTAAATATGAGAGGAGTACTAAAGGTGAAATCCTGTCTGCTTAAAAACAAAATAGTAATGTAAAGCCTTGAAAGCCTATAATTCACACAGGAACTGGAATATCTGTACTCTCCAAATAACCAAAAAAAAAAAAAGAAAGAAATGATCTACCAATATTTAAAAGCCATGAGCATAATAGACTCTTAGCTCCAAATTACACCTTCCATTAAAGTGGGAAGAAACCACTTGGATGTGTTGTACAGATAAACAATAAAATGTGCACTTGTGAGTCCCTGGGAGCTTGGACTGGTAGCCTATAATTCACCTTGAGGGAGAGCAGATCTGCTCACAGAAAATGGGGTGTCTGCTTCTGAGCAGTCAATTACATAGTCAGCCACAGAGAGAGACATAGATCCCGGATGGGAGTGTCCTGAATATAACTTTCATTGTGGCAAGATGAGATATTTTGTAAGTGACATCCTGAAATAATGAAATGTGGATGTTTAGATACCCATGCAGAATGTGAAGATAGGAATTTTCTTTGTAGATTGCTTCCTTATTCTCTTCTGGAACCACAGCCATCCCTGCAACATGAACACACGCACACACGCACACACACATTAACTTTGGACAGTCAATCTATAAGACAAACCACTGTCTCTCCAGTCTCTAATTTAACACTGGAAGTTATACTGTCTTCTAAAGACATTCTAAAATCACCCTTAAAGCCATTCTGAAATCATCCTCCAGAAATCTTAGAAATCAGCATCTAAATTTTTTTTTATTGATACTACCAAACTATCACCATGTGCCACAGCTCTTGCTCTAGAACAGTGGTCAGCAAACTCATTAGTCAGCAGAGCCAAATATCAACAGTACAATAATTGGAATCTCTTTTGAGAGCCAAATTCTTTAAACTTAAACTTCTTCTAACACCACTTCTTCCAAACAGACTCACCCAGGCCGTGGTATTTTGTCGAAGAGCCATACTTAAGACCAAAAAGCTGCATGTGGCTCATGAGCCACAGTTTGCCAACCATGGCTCTCAAAAAGCTTCTAGAAGGCTGCAAGAAGAAACAGAATGCCAGAATGTGAACAAATGCCAGAGAAAACTGCAGAGCAATAAGTGTAGTCATGGGCCTTCATTCCAGGAGGGAGAGACACAGGGTGTCTTCAGGGAGAGGAAGCTCTTCAGGGGCAGCTCCTGTGGCATTGGGGTTCTCAGCCTCCCCAGTTTTCCTGGCTTTATGCCCAGCTGGCATTCTCTTTCCTCACCTGATTCCTGCAGCCTCTCGTAGGCCCCCATCTCCAACGTCACCTCCCTCAGATTTCAGAAATCTGAAAATCTGATTTCTAATTTTTACACTGAGATATAACTATTGTGATGGATGGTTGTAGGGGGAGGGATATATAAAATTCTGGGGGTAAAAATTTAGGCATCATCCAATGGATAAAAAGTATGTCTGTGCAGGGTATACAGTTAGGGAGGGAGCAAACATCAGACCCCTGTCCATGCTGATGTATAAAGCTAGTACTGGCCACAGAAATCGTGTGGCTGTTTCTACTTTATGGCAAACATTAATGGCTGTGTGATCTTTTGCTCTGTCCTCACATGCTGATGCAAACCCCAGCTCCTTGCCATGTTTCTGTTCCCTGAAGAATTTTGGGAGCTCTAGCCAGTTTGGCTCAGTTCAAGGTTCCAGGTTTGACTCAGTTCAAGGTTCCAGGTTTGATTCTGGTCAAGGACACATGCCCAGGTTATGCGCTCCCCAATAGGGGGCTTGTAGGCAGCAGGCAATCAATAATTCTCTATTATCATTGACTAGAGGCCCAGTGCATGAAAAAACAAGCACTCGGGAGGGGGGTTCCCTCAGACTATCCCACACCCTCTTGCAGTCCAGGACCCCTTGGGGAATGTCCACCTGATGGCTTAGGCCTGATCTCCAGGGAAACAGGTCTGAGTTGTCAGTGAGACAGCCCTCTGGCAGCCTGGGAGCCCTTGGGGGATGTGCAACTGAAGGCTCATGGGGAGCAGGCCTAAGCTGTCAGTTGGACATCCTTAGTTCTGCTGAGGAGGCGGGAGAGGCTCCCATCACCACCACTGCACTCAAAGCCATTAGCCTGGCTTGTGGCTGAGTGGAGCTCCCTCTGTGGGAGCATACTGACCCCCAGGAGGCTGCTCCTATATTGAGCATCTGCCCCCTGGTGGTCAGTGTGAGTCATAGTGACCACATCCTGGTCATTTCGCCATTCAGGTCAGTTTGCATATTACCCTTTTATTATATAGGATTTTTATATCTCTTCCCCTCCCTTATTCTCTGAAATCAATAAAAATATATTTTTGAAAAAATAACCTAGGGAGTGTATAGAAACTAGCTTGCATATGCTCAAGAATAAAAAACACATCTGATGTCATCTGCCATTTCCTGCTGTGATTCTTCACCACTGTTGCAATGTCCCCTACTTCGTAGTCTGATGTTTTATGGATATTCTGTGTTTTCAGAAGCAGGCAGTGCTTTCTATACAGGTTATCCTCTGACCAGAGGTTATTCCGTTTGGATTTATGAAAGAGATATAATAAATCATCTTAACCTGTTCAGATATAGTAACTGTAATTTGCCAACCATAACATATATACTAACAAAGACATTTCTTCCATATGTATTCAGATGAAATTCATTTCATATGTATAAATATGTAAATTATAAAAATAAGTTCACATATCCTTATATGGTACCATTACTAAGTGCTAATATAGTTATATAATGAAGCTATTAGTAAATGTATAATTTTAACTAATTATTGTGATTTTATATACTGTTGAAACTCAGTGTGCACAAGGTAAGTATTTGTTAAGAGAAATGATTCATTTTGTTTCCAGTTATCATCACATTTAAATTTTCAGGGCATTTCTCTGGTATATGAGGAAACATGTAGGGATATTCAAAAATGGTATAATTAAAAAGCTCTCTGACCCTCACATTCTCTACAGGAAGGAGATAAACAGATGATTTTAGCAGTAAAGTACAAGCATTTTATTGTGTGTGTGTGTGTGTGTGTGTGTGTGTGTGTGCGCGCACACGCATGCGTGCGTGCACCAGTGTGTTTTTTTTTTTTTTAATGGCAAGGTTAACTTACTTTAGCTTAGCAAATTAAACTGTTTTGCATCTCTTCTGGTACAAAACTATCTGCTCAAACAGATGTTTGCTTAATTAAACGACACAACATTTTGAAAAGCTAATCATAGGAATCACTATTTTAAAGAATCATAGAAATTTTTACAATGAAAATATATATTGATTCATTATAAAATGTATTTGCCTATTATGCATAAATATTGATATATATAATGGTAAGAGGTCATTTTCTTAGGAAGAATATTAAAAATATTCACTTCTTAAACATTGAGTGTCATTTAACAAATGAAACCTTTATAAAAATCAATGTTTCATTTTTCCCCCCCTAGGATTTTTTTAATTTCTTTTAAAATAGTTTGACCAAGGCAAAGGAAAGCTAATAGAAGTATGGTGAGAATAGTTGAAATCAGTCAGTGAAAGTATTGATTGAGGGACTCTCACTATATCTTATGACAGTTCTACGCAGAGTTTATTCATATAACAAATTCTATTTAAAGCTATTGAAAAAATTATACGTTCAAAGTAACCCTGATGTATATCAAGTTGTCCTGATATAAATGGTTTTCAAAATAATTCCTTATTCGATAATGAAGTGTAACTCTATCTTTGTATTTGTAATTGTGTCATTTTATTAAAAAGATGATTATTTTGGTAACAGGGACTATGGCCACAAAGTGAATTGATGTCTAATGTGAGACTAATTTTAAACTAAGTCACTTGAAATATGTGGACTCAGGATGGAGAATGTACCTGCGGAGAAGTGCTCCCTTAGACATGGTGGGTCAGATCAATCCCACCACAGGTATTGAGTGCTTGGTACTTACAGATCTGTTCTAGGACCCAAGGGTCCAAAAAGGAATAAGACACAGCTTCTCCCTGAAAGAAGATGAGGAGAAAGAAGGTGTCAATCCATGATGTTGATTAAGGGTTAGCAGATTAGGGGAAACTGGAACAAGTTTTAGATTTAGGTTTCTTAGAAGAGAATATTCGTGTGCTTACTCGTGAAGAATGACTAAAATTTTCCAACTGGAGTAAAGCAAAAACATTGTTCTAAGGAGATGAAATGAAACCACCAAAAAAAAAATAAAGAATGAAATAAAAATATAGGCATAGCGTGATAGTATTTAAACACAAATTGCAGGATAGGATGTAGCTGGAAAAATAGATCAAAGTCTGCTTTTACATGTGGAGCTTTGTCCTGATGAGAACCTGCAGAGGGGCTTAAAGAAGGGGAGGAATAGAGAAATATGGTTGGATTTTAGTTTTATAAATAATAATTAGAGGCCCAGTGCATGAAATTCATGCCTGAGGGTGGGAGATGGGGGAGTTCCTCAGCCCAGCATGGACCCTCTTGCAATTTGGGACCACTGACTCCTAACAGCTGGCCTGCCTGCCTACCTGCCTGATCACCCACCCCTAAACACACTGCCTGCCTAATCATCCTAACTACTAACCTGCCTTCCTGATGACCCTTAACAGCTTCTGCCTACCTGCTTGATTACCCTTAACTGCTCTCCTGCCTGCCTGATTGCCCCTAACCACCTCTGCCTCAGCCCCCACCACTGTGGCTTCATCCAGAAGGACATCTGGAAGGACATCCGGAATGATATCCAGAAGGTTGTTCAGCTGTCCAATCTAATTAGCATATTATGCTTTTATTATTATAGATACTTATGAACAAGTCTCCTGTGGAGCAAAACAGAATAGCTGACCTAAAACACATACTAGATGTGTTGGATCTATGCTGAAATGAGATTGACAAAAAGGCAGAGAGACTAGTTCATCAAAGGGTTTGAAGATCAGCATGCATTGTTGTCAAAATCAGCCACAAGGTATATTGTGGTGACAGCACTGTATGTTATTATTGCTTTAATAACCTAATCTCCGCCTCCTTGTCAAGGGAGGGATTCCTGACCTCCAGTATGGAGACATTTGACATTAGGCAGATGAGCAAAATAGCAGTTTATTAGTCACATGTACTCACAGTCCAGGGCGGAGGACACTGCACACCACACACAGCCTCCACGAGTCACACTCAGGAGTAAAGTGAACAACCAGGGACTGTGTCCTTCAATATGTTGACTTATTAAAGTGGAGTTTGAAATTATTCTCTGGTCAGCCTCACTGCTTTACTTGTATCTTGGCTTTGTTTTGCTTTAAAAGAGCTTTTTGTTATTGGTTCTCCTTTTTGTTTTTGTTGTTTCTTAGAGAAAGAGGAAGGGAGAGGGAGAAAGAGAAACATTGATCCACTGCCTCCTGCCCTGCCCTGAAATTGGGCACTTGTCCTGGCTGGGAATTGAACCGGGGACCTTTTGGTGAATGGATAATGCTCAACCAGTTGAGTCACACTGGCCTTATCACAAGTATATTTTTATTGTTCCTTCTACAACTAGCACTTATAACAGATTGTGAAAAAAGTAAATCGCAGGTAAGGTATTTTGAGAAGCACTGCCTTCTCACCAGTTTCAGGAAGTTTTTAGATAAGAAACAGACATTGCTTTCAGGATTGCAGGGTTTATCTGTATCCTGTTTTCTCTCCCATACTTCACATAAGATAGGCCTTCCACTCCCACCCATAATACCATGGAATCTGCATTTTCACCAGCCCTAGGTTGGTATAGGATTTTGCAAATAGTAACACTGATATAAAGTGAAACCTTTGAGGCCACTTTTCTTAAACTCCAGATAAGGAACTCAGAAAAATATTCCATTTTTATAGCTAATGTCATTATCAACTCAAAATAAATTTATCTACTAAAACTAAGGAACTTAGGTATTATCAAGTTTCAGCTGAATTTTAAATATAAGTTTGATTCCAGTTATTTATGAAGTCTTTTAAATACCTCCTTTATGAGACATACAAATGCAAGTAAAGTGATTGGGGGAAAAAAGTATCATTAAGCCCTGGCAAATATAAATGGATTTGAATTGGATTTCTGTACTCTGAACATATTATCATGCAAAAACTACTAGTGCTTATTTTTATTCCTTTGAATGCACTACTGTTACTGTTAGTAACAATGTTCTACTGTTAGGTAGAATGAGTAAGACTTCAATTTTAGAAATTTCTAGGACAATTTAGCCAACAAGCCAGGTTTCAGTTCTCTCAGGCATATCAATATACTCAAGCAATAAATGTATAAACATAATTTAATTTCAGGACACAATGTTATATGGAAACACCATGAGACAAATACTGCATGCTGAAATGAGAAGCAGGCACAGCACACAATAAAAACAATGCCTCATTGTTTGGTCCATAGGCTTAGGAAAAATCTCAAATTAATTCTCTAGGTGGCAGCAGCATTCTAAAGACTTTTGGTTGAGTAAAAAGAATGCCTGCCTTTGCCCAAAGAAACTCAAAGACAAAACCAATTTTGAAAAACAAGCTTTATATATTTTATGTTTATGAGACATTAGAATTTTTTCACTGCACAAAAAGATATTCGGATTTTTAAAAAATCAATTGGAGACTATAACACTGAGCCAATGACCAAGACAAAATGCCAATTCAACCAGGTCAGGTCTTCTACTTTGGAAAAGTAGACAGTTGTCAAATATTTTATTTCAGGCAAAGAAGGAAGGTACAAGGGAATGTAAATCTCTTGTCAATATGATTCTATATGCCTGAAATTGAGCTGTAAAAATCCTAATCCTTTTCTTTAAGGCCTTGATCACATACATTTCTTCAGGTAACAGTATTTAACAGACTAGATAGTTGTCTATAATTTTAGAGGTGTGAGATGCATTGAAGTTCTTATCTTGTTGTCCTCTCATTTCTTCCTTCTCCCTCTGCTCCATTTTTCTTTTTACTTCTCATTTCTTACATCATTTTTTGCTACTCCTCTTGTCCTATCTTCTTTGGTGTTCTAAGCCACATCCATAATTTCAAATCCATAGATATATTGGGCAAACAGAAAATATTTGGAATTTTATAAATTCACAAGAAAAATATTTTTGCAAATGCTTTTCCTAGTGAAGGGGACTGGACAAAAACATAAAATTTATTTCAGAGCCATATGTAAAGAAGTGATCTTGGTAACTTACCTAATAATAGAGTAATATGCAAATTAACCATCACTCTGCTACACCCACCAGCCATGGCCAACAGCCCATCAGCGTGAGTATGCAAATTAACCCAACAAAGATGGCAATTAATTTGCATATGCAGAGGGGGGGAGGAGTATAGACTGAAGACTGAGGGAAAGTGGAAAGCAAGGCAGCTGTGGATGCTGGAGGGAAACATTTTAGCAAGGGCAGGGTAGGGTTGGGCAAGGCAGTGGTGCACAGCTCTGAGGATGCTGCAGGGGCGGAAGGCAGTGGGGGCTATGGGCGTGGAAGGTTGGGTGGGCGGGGCAAGTCCTGTCTGTCCCGCCCCCCTGCCCCCCACAGCAGGAGAGGGGGGGGGGGGAAAGGGGACAGGAGAGATATGGTGGCAGAGGGAAGCCTGCCCAAAGTCTTGCAGGAATATTCCTGCAACAGGTCACTAGTTGTAAGATAAAGTCGGGACTTATTATATAAGGAAATAAATTTGATTCAAAAGTTAGAAATATGTAATAAATTAAGGTAATTTTAAATTTTCATGGGCAATCTGGGAAATACAGTTTTAGGTGCCCAGACCTCAAGTAAGAAGGAAGGGGAGAGGAAATTCCCATAAAGGGAGGGACTAGGCCAGGGGTGGGCAAACTTTTTGACTCGAGGGCCACAATGGGTTCTTAAACTGGACCGGAGGGCCGGAACAAAAGCATGGATGGAGTGTTTGTGTGAACTAATATAAATTCAAAGTAAACATCATTACATACAAAGGTACGGTCTTTATTATTATTATTATTATTATTATTATTATTTCAATAGTTTAGAACAGCCGAACAGGCCAGATCTGGCCCACAGGCCCTAGTTTGCCATGGCTGGACTAGGCAGTAGTGGACATCTAAGGAAAATTGCCAGTGACACAAATCTAGTGTGAGGCATGGACAAGGACTTTGTGAACATTTCAAAAGGAAAATGCTTCTCTTACAGTAGCTCTTGCCTAACATGTCCAAACTTAGTTTGGGGTCAGTGGGGGGAAAGAGGGGATTTATGTAATACTTTCAACAATAACAATTAAACAAAAAACAAACTTACTTTTGGATTTTATTCCAACCAGTTCTGATGTGCTAAAACTGACATTGGGCCATGAACTTTGACCCTGAGCCACCAGAACCATTCTGGAACTAACTGAATATTTTCCTGACTGGGTTTGCCTCTTTATTTATTTTTTTATTTTTAATATTTAAATTTATGATTAATATTTAATAATAAAATATCAATATTTTATTGATATTTCACAGAGAGGAAGGGATAGAGAGAGAGCTAGAAACATCAATGAGAGAGAAACATTGACCAGCTGCCTCTTGCACACCCCCTACTGGGGATGTGCCCGCAACCAATGTACATGCCCTTGATTGGAATCTAACCTGGGACCTTTCAGTCCGCAGACCAAAGCTCTAACACTGAGCCAAACCGGGTTCAGCAGGTTTGCCTCTTTAAACCCTACCAATGTTTAAGAACCCGAAGTTCTTCTATTTCCAAGGAGCCTTTTAGAGCTTGTCCCTAATCATTTCTCATTTCACTACAAGGCCTGGCTTTAATCACAGGTGACCTTTATTTGGAGACTAACTATGGACTATCTGGTAGCCACTCCTGACTTCTGCCTCTGTGTTATAATTTAGCCTTCTCTTGGCTTTTCTCAAATTCAAGCCATGTGAGGGTAATTCTTTTACTCATCTTTATATTTTCCTCAGTGACTAACATGGTTCAGCTGTTTAGTTTAGAAAAACGTTGTGAGCACCTATGATGAAGCCGCCTTCATTGTAGGCTCAGCGTGTTTCACAATCAGAGCTACGGGGTTATACATTTGGACATGATAACCTGCGAGTCTCCGCAGCCTAAATCCACAGAGGTTTATTTCTCATTGGGGCAACTTGTCTGTCACAGGTCCTCTGGGCCTCCTGCATGGTCACGGATCCAGGCTTCCAGCGCAGGCATGCTCCAGAACATAGCTATCACCTGGACGCAGAGAAAGACATGATGGTAAGTCTCACAGTAACCGTAAATGTTCCCCACCTGGAAATGATACTCACATTTGGACTGGCAAAACAAGTCATGTGGTCAAACCTTACATCAAGGGTGTGGAGAAGCACAGTCTTACCATATGCCCTGGAAAAGAGCTGGGGACACTTGAGAAAAACAGAGCCTCACGTGATTAACCAATTATCTACATGTTTATAGCGTCTAATATACATTTTGCACACAGACTATTGAAACATGTCATATCTATCCAATCACCTGGCATTTAATTAAGGATTTTGTATATTTTCCTCCTTCTAATTATCAAACGTGTATCAGACTTGCTAATAGGGAAGCATGGCTGCACCATAGTGCCACTTATTCCTTCATAATATGCTCCAAATAGTTAAGCCTCATAGTTACACACTAATCAAAGCTGAATGACAATTAAGAAGCATTGAATTTAATTATTTTACTTTCTACTTCCTGGAAAGCAGAGCTAGTTAAAACAGAAAAGAAAAATAAATTAGGGCTGGTGATAATCTTCTTAAACTTGTTTAGAAAGGTCACTTAAAAAAAATACGTGACTTTGTTTCAAAAATATGCTACCTCAGACATGGGCTTGAGGCAGTGTTTACACCGTAATTAATATTCAACATAATGTAAAAAATGCATTAACTGCATTAACAGCCATCAAATTCATAGACTTTCGGGTAATCCCCGGCACCTGAGTGCCTGTAGGAAGAGAAAACCTTGACATCTGCATTTAATTGGAAATCGCCTGTTGCTTTTGTTCCATAAAAAAGTAATTTTAGTTAAGACATCTGTGTTAGGGGGGGAAAGGCAAAAGCAAAGCCCCAGTAAAAGCAGAACCTGCAGGCGTTGCTTTCCCCACATAGATATTGGTTCTGTAAATCCAGTCTTGCCTTGTAAAGTTAATGAGGCTCCTCCAAGCCTTTAAAACGACTACAGTGTGGAATCCACATAACTAGGGAAGTAAATGGAGGTTAACTGTACCCTGGGCTTATTATACTTGCTATACTAATAGTCCCATAAAAACTTGGGCTAAGTGAACAGAGATATTAAACATTTTATTACATATATACTAGGGCTACTGTGAAATGGGCAGTACAGTTAGGTCACTGCAAAGAAGGTCTTTATGAAAAGGAAGGAAAAGGAATAATCCCAGAAATAATATAAGGTAGGGGGAAAACCATGAAAGCTCTAGATGGACATTCAATTGCAGGGTAATTTAGGGGAGAGCAACAAGGAATCAAAGAAAAGACAGAAGGAGTGGGAGAAAGTGTGCAATGATAAGCTGTGGACCTTCTTTATAATCCATAGTTAAAAGCATGTGTGTGTGTGTGTGTGTGTGTGTGTGTGTGTGTGGCTCAAAAATATTTTTTAATGGAGTATATTATATCTACACTAAAGGACCCAAATCCTAAATGTACAACTCAATGCATCTTTTAAAAAGGTAAACTGCCTATGTACTTACCACCCCCACAAAGATTCAGAACATTTCTAGGGCCCTAAAGACTCTAATTTATTGCTTCCACAATTCACTACACTCTTCCCATATTCTGTAGACATATTTTAACTTCTATCCAGAGATTGCTTTTAGCTATAAATTGAACTTCCATAAAAATAGAATTCTATGAAATGTACTATTTTGTGTCTAGTTGTTGTTTGTTTTGTGTGTGTGTGTGTGTGTGTTTTACCTCAACCATATATCTTTGAGATTCGTTCATGCTCTTTATAAGTAGTTGTCATTTTTTTCATCACTCTATTATATTCTGTTCTATGAATATACTAAAACTTATTCATTATAGTGTCCATGGGCATTAGGGTTGGTTCTGATTGGATGCTATTATGAATTTTGCTGCTACCTACCTACTTGGATATGTCTTCTAAGACACAAGGTTCACCCTTGAATAACCCGGGTTTGAAGTCCACTGATCTACTTATATGTGGATTATTTCAACAAATATAATACATGGATTTTCTCTTTTCTATGGTGTTCTAAATAAAATTTTCTTTCCTCTAAATTTATTGTAAGAATACAGTATATAACACATATAACATACACAATGTGTGCTAATAGACTGTTTATGTTATTGCTAAAGCTTCTGGTCAACAGTAGGCTATTAGTAGGAAGGTTTTAGGGAAGGAAGTCAGAAGACACAGTATGGGTTGTATTAAGAAGAGGGTGATCTTTCTAGTTTTTCGTATTAATTGAGATTCATCCTCCTAGGTTCACAACGAAAACTCTGAAGTGTTTACTTGGACCTTTTCACTCCAAGGGAAATTGGATCTAATTTTTAATCTTCCCTGAACAAGACAGCCATATTCTCTATGTAGGACTTCAGTAGCTACTTGCCGTTGGATTTCTTTCTTTTTTAAAAAAAATATTGATTGATTGAGGTGTTACATATGTGCTGTTGAGTTTTAATGTGTTCTGTCCTGAGTGCTTAGCTTAGGAGTCCAGGAATGCTCAGAGAGAACAGTGTGCACAGAATACTGGGCTCTGTAGCTCTTTTCCCAGGAATGTTGGCCTCTCAAGTTCTGATTTCTTAATAGCCCTGCACTCCATTTTGGGGTATGACTTCTGTGTTCTTCATTCTACCTGAAGGAAATTGGCAAGTGTCCCAAGAAGCAGCAGCAGAGAACTCAGGGTTCACTTAATGCATTTCCTGTCTCTCTTGGAGCATAGTTTCTCCAATCCTGACTCTTGGCTCTTCTCTGGTGCTTCTGAGCAGCTTTTGTCTGTATCATATCCAGCTTTTACAGTTGTTCTCAGTGGAAATGTTAGTCTGACACCAGCTTTTCTGATAACAGCTATTCTGATAAAAGCCAACAACAGAAGTCTTCTCTCATCTTTTATAAAAGTAATATCACTTATCATGAATATTGGCCCTGTTACATTCCAACATATTGCAGAAATGTCTCCATAAAAGTGTCAAGAATAAAGGTGTATTGGGTATATTGTGCCTGTAAATGTTGTGAATTATTATTCAATGATTTAATTATTTCATAGTAATTCTTGTCTCCGGAGATATACCAGAAAAAATATCTTTTTTTTCTACTTTTAATCCTCACCTGGGGATATTTCTCCATTGATTTTTAAAGAAAGTGGAAAGAGAGAAGAAGAGACACAGAGAGAAAAACATCAATGTGAGAGAGACACATTGATTGGCTGCCTCTCACATACACCCCAACCATCCCCTGCAATAGATTCATAACTATTCAAACCAGGGACCTTTTAGTTCACTCTATCTACTGAGACAAACAAGCTAGAGCCAGAAAAATTATCATTTTTGCACTAAACCATGTTGTAATAGAAGCAACTAATGTTATGTATTTTTTTTCTACTGCCTATATATTAACCAATAATGGACATTACTACTCTTGTCTTGCTTGCTAACAATGAAAGGAGCAAGATAAAAATATATTTGGACCCCTAGTAGTAACCAGGTGCTATTTTTGTTACAATTATTGAATATTATGGGAATACAAAAACGGACCCAATCAATGGTCTCATCCATGTGAGCTCAAGTATTATGAATCACTATCAGAACAGAAACCTGTGAAACCTTTCTCAACAAAACCATGAAGAAAGGAACAGAATGGGGAATTATATGAATCTACTCAGCCCACCAAAATAGTTCTCTTCTTACTGATGTACATTTCACATTTAAAAATAAATGACTTTTCTTGCTTCAATTGCATATAACAAATTTCTCATTTTAGTTTTAGATAAAATTACAAAGAGAAAAACAATAATTCTATGAGGTCTGGAAGAGAAAATATAGCTTACATATAATTTAGGAGTCAGACAAGTAAAACTCACTGGCCAAATAGAACCTGTGTCTCTAAATAAAGTTTTATGGAGTACAGCAATATTCATTTGTTTACATATTGCATATGGCTATTTTCACACTATGGCTACAAGATTGAGTATTTCTGATAGAGACTGTGTAACAGCCCACAAAGCAAAAAATACTTCCTATCAGGCCCTTTGCAAAGGACATTTGCTGACCCATAAAATAGATATTAATACTGAAGCTTAATTCCCTAGTTTAAAGATAAGAAAATGGCACCCTGGGGAAATTGTGGAGACAGAATTCCTAGAAATGAGAGGAAGAGTCGGACATCAAAACACATTGCTCCAACACAGAAGAATCTGATCCTCAGGAACACTTTTCTGGTAGGTCAATCATTATTTAAAATCATTATTTTTAATGGGATTGTCATGATGATTAATAAAACATGGCCTGTCAAAGGCATATGACGCTATTCAATAGAGTAAATGCTCAATAACTTCTTATTATTGCCTGTTTCTCAAAATCTTCTCAGAAGAAACAAAAGAAACATTTTAGGTAAAGAGGTAATAAAGCATTTTAATCAATGAACTTTGACTTACAGACAGTTCTTATCTATTATGCTATCTATAGATATCAAAAATCTTTGCTTTCTAAGCCCTGTTTTAAGATTCTTAATGACCATTGGATAAGCATTGATATCCCTCACTATTCAGATTTAGCAGGAAATGAGTTCTGCTGCAAAAGAATTTCTCTTAAAACATGTAAGTAGTTTTAAATATAATCTAGTTATAATGAGTTAATAATTTCAATTTCATAGAATTTTACATCTGTAAGAAAACTGAGTAAATATTCCAAAATTTCCTCCAGGCATTCTGAAAATGTAAAAGCTGAGACCCAAAGATAATGAGTTAAGTTTTTTCCCATAGATAATTAAGGAGCTGGGGTCATAACTGGGCATATGACACATGTCACATGATTCTTAGACCATTACTTACTCTTCTGTCTCTGACTTTTCTATTAGTAATGCAGCACATTTTTCAAGATTTATTTTTCTCTTTGTTTTTGATAAAGTCATTTTGTTTGTTTGTTTTAACCAATTACCCCTGAGATTCATGAGGATAGTGTTTAGAAGCATACAATTATGTTTTGATTGCTGTTTGTTTGTTTGTTTGAATCCAATAATGTTTTTAAGTCTTTCAAAATTCAACATTTCCATTTCAATTGGCTTAGTTCTTAATTGACAACAATTATTCATTTGTATTCAGAGAAGCTAAAATAAGAGATGTAATTGAATTCTTCACTGCAATGACATGGCATTCATTTGATCATTTCTAAGTATTTTTTTTTCTCTTTTACATGGGCTTTCTATAAGGGTGCTGTGAGCATTAATGATAAAATTTAGTACAGGATAGTGAATACTGAGGAGCCAATTACCATGTGAATATAAAATATTACTAGTTTATTGCTCAGATGCTTGATAACTGTGTTAGTTTTATACAACCTTCCCAACAAAATGAGGAAGCAACTTTATTCTTCTTGTGGGCCACTGGTTAACCACACTTTTCTCTATGGTCACAGGACACTGGCCTTATAGACTGGAACTTTCCATCTTGGAGGCACATCCTTTTGTATCTAAGGGACCATAAGTTTGTAAAGTTATGCATACCTACAAAGGTGCAGGTAAAACATACTACAATTTAAATTGAGCAGAGTACAGTTTTACATTCTTGTCCTATGGCTCTATCCCACTATTTAGTTAAGAGCACATGGCATAAAGATCCAACATGGGTTCTGGGGACAGATAGCCTGGGTTCTAAGTCCACCTACTACTTGCTTGATAAGTGGCATTGGAGAAATCATTAATAGAGGGGCAATTTATCTCATGTATAAATTAGTAACTACCCAGGAGAGTTAATCATCAGGATTGAACAGGAAACATATGTAAAGCACTCAGCCAGTCCCTGACACAAAATAATCACTCAGAAAATCTACACTAATAAAATATAAATATGCAGATTGACCATAACTCTGAAATACACATCAGCCAATCAGAAATGAGTATGCAAAAATAGCCCAGCAAAGATGTTGGGTTAATTTGCATACTTAGGCTCTGAGTGGCTGGGCGGGTGGGACACCTGCTATGAGGGGGAGGGCAGGAGGTGGAGGGAGCTACAGGAGCAGTGCTCTGACCAGGAGCAAAGACTTGCAGGCTCCTGGGCAGCAGGGAGCAAATCCAAGGGAAGGAAGGCCTATTCTTACACAAATCTTCATGCAACTGGCCTATAGTGTTAGTTATAATGATGCTGTTTATTGTCATTGTTACTATTATTAATAAGCCGACCTTTGCCATTTCTTCTATTATGGAATTATACAGAGTAGAGAGATCTTTAGATTCAAGTGCATATTGATAAGCGTATATGTACCATAGGGATAGACATTTGGTTGTACCATAAACAAAAAATAATGAAACCTCCTACCAAGACAAGTCAACTTTGTGTAAAAGAGCCTTCTGTAAAATTTGAGACAGACCTTTAGTCTCAACATGAAACCTCTAGTAATGAGAAAATTACAACTTCCTAACCCAGCATAATTCATGATTGGACAGAATTTATTTTAAATTTTGAAACCCAGTTCATTTGAGTGGTTACAGCAACAGCAGCTATATCAGCAAAAACACGAAACAAAACAAACAGAAAACAATAATAAAAAACAAATAAATAAATAGCAATCTGGTAGGCCTGAAGTTTATAATGATTTCATTTATTATCACTGCATAATAAACCCCTCTAAACATAGTGATTGAGAGGAATATTTTTTTGCTCATTAATTATTGGTTCAGGAATTAGAAAAAAACAACAGAAATGGATTTTCTCTTCAGAGTGTCTCAAAACTCAACTAAAAAGACTTAATGGCTGGAGGCAAGTTAATGACTGCAGGCTTGAGTCATCTGAATGTTCATTCACAGCTTCTGAGCCACATGTAGCTTTTTGGCCGCTTGAGTGTGGCTCTTCCACAAAATACCACGACCTATGCGAGTCTATTTTGAAGAAGTGGCATTAGAAGAAGTTTAAGTTTTAAAAAATTGGCTCTCAAAAAAATTTCAATCATTGTCCTGTTGATATTTGGCTCTGCTGACTAATGGGTTTGCCAACCGCTGGATTATAGAGATAGACTAATGCCATTTACTTGATCAGACAGTCTTTCGGTACTGTGCATCCTTGAAAATTCTTCTTACATCTTTCCCCCACTCTCCTTGTCTTAGTCTATTGAGGCTGCCATAATAAAATACCACAGACTGAGTAGCTTAAACAACAGAGATTTATTTCTCATCGTTCTAGAGGTAGGGAAGGCTAAGATCAAAGGCCAATAAGTTAGATTTCATCCTGAGGCCTCTTCTCTGGACTTGTAGGCAGCCACCATCTCACTGTACACCGTGACCCTTCTTTGTGTGTTCTTGGAGAAAGTGAGCTCTTTTTGTCTCTTCTTATAAGGACACAATTTCTATCTCATCAGGGCCCCACTTCTAGGGCCTTTTTAACTTTAATCACTTCCGTAGAGGCCCCAGTCCCAAACACAGTCACAATGGGAATTAGTACTTCAACATACTTTGGAGGGACCCAAAGTTTAAGTCCATACATTCCCTGAAACACTTGTTAGCTAAGACCAATAATATTTGTAATGCAGGCTTTTGTGTTCAAACTTATCCTGTGTCACTGCCAGAAATACTTTCATTAATCCTAATTATTTCCTCCTGGCCTGGTCCTTCCCCAAAATTTGTTTTTCCCTGACTTCTGGTGATGTCATTGCTTTGGATATAGACAGGTCGCCATCACTTCTGCTTTTATTATGATTCACTAGATTTAAGTATATCATTATCTACTTGTCACCTTTTCGTAATAAATACCAAGGATTTTCATATTTTTAAGCAGAGAAGCTGAGGCATTTTTAACTATCAGAGCCTATTTTGTATTTATGATTCACGTAAAACACAGCATTGTGGATGAATAAGGGATTAAAAAACACTAAAAACAAAGAAAATGCCTGAAATATAAAAATATAGGGGCTATAAGAGATTTTTCCCTTTTATATGCTTCATTATTAGGGTATTATGTAATTCTTTTGTAAATATTGGAAACAGACTCTAGGAGATGAAAATATAATGATCAATTTTAAGATAGTTGAATGTGCCAGCTTGCTTGCTATTTAAATTGAAGTGATTCTATACTCTCATTTTAAAGTTTATTGCTAGCTAAAGTTCATTTTCTTTATGTTAAGTGAAGAACTTAACATTCTGGTCTCACTGTCTAGTATATTAATAAACACTAATGACCAGCAAGTCTAAGAAATGCAAAAGGCATAAAATAATTAAATTCATGATGACCTTCTTCTGTGATTTGAATTTGTACTCTGATTTGCTCTTTACCAAGGTTGCTCTCAAGTTTACAGGGGGATCTTGGTGAGGAATTTTGACCTTTAAGGAAACCACAATGCCTCTCAAGATAAAAAAAAAAAAAAAAAAAAAAAAAAAAAAAACCTTAATGCAAAACACTAATTTGAGAGATAAGATTTTGAAACTTTATCTTGGCTTGGCCAGGGATCTTTTTTTATTTAGCATCTGTGTTGTCTTTGGCTGCTACTTATGGGGTACGGAAACATATCACCAATTTCAGTGATTATATAATATGAGGCTTTCTGAATTATTACTGACTTATTAAGCATCAGTGGATTCAGACCAGCAAAGGAAATGTGCACTTTAGAGTTTGGCAGGAATGTTAAATCTCTAAGTGGAAATATAATTTGAAAATCAGACATAGCACCTACCCCCCTATATAAAAAGTTCTGCTTGTATCTCACCAAGACCAAATTCAGTTTCATTTGAATTATTTTGACTGTGCAAGGTCCAGTGTTGAAGGCAATGAGGCATAATGAGGTTCATAGGAAAACAGTATGTGACGTGAAGGAACTTGCCACCTAGAACAAGGTTTAGTTAGGTCTAAATATAAAAGACAGGACATGGCGAATTCTGCAAAGACATATAAGCCATATTTTTCATACAGGGAACTTAACAAAAACGTGTGGCCTGAGCTGAAAGAATGGTGAACTTTAAACATGAAGAAATGCCAAAGAGAGCATCCCAGGTAGATGGAAGCACTCAAACATAAAGCCCAGGCGAGGACAGTGTCTGTATCTCTAAGGACCTTGCTGATTACCTCTCCCAAGAACTAAAGCACTCACCAAAGGGCAGGCTGATAAATATGTAGTTTCCAGTGCTTAGATTTTTCATTTTATCTATGCCTGGTTCTCTCAGATAAAATATACTAACTAAAACAATTCACTTATTTATTTACATATAGCAAATGTTCTTTAAATGTCAATTCCCTATTTCTTCCCCTTTCACTGAAAGTAACATGCCAGTAAAAACTCAAATAAAGTCTCATGTCCATTTGCCACCTTCTTTGCACAAGGCTGTGTGAGGCTGGGAAAAGACACCTTTCAAATGCTTGACTCCCTATAGACATAATGGTCTTGTTAGACAACCCATATTTTTTGCTATATCTGTTGCCAAGAAAAGGTTTTAATAAAATTACTTTTACAGTAAATTACATAAATAAAAAATAATCATATGCACAGATGAGAGCGATATTGGCAAAATTATACTGTCTCCACAGTGAAAAATGTTCAAAAATGTCCATTAAATTGAGGTGAGAGCTGGCAAGTGAGGATTTTAAAATTGAAAATTCCTTAAGTTCTCACCTATTAAAAATAGAAAACAACTTTTTGTTTTTTGGTTTTATAGTTTAAATATAATATCAAAAAGTTTAATAAAAAAGGAAATTTTTAAAGCAAAATATGAGCATAGTCCTTGCATATGCAAACAAAAACTAAGCAGGATTGCAATATTAATAAGAGGCAATGTGGAATTCAAGGCAAATGAGCTAAATAGAACAAAGAAGGTCATGTTTTATTGGTAAAATGAGAAATCTGCAATGATGATATGACTGTCATAAATCTTTGCATGTTAGCATAGCATTAAAATGTATTAAGTGAGAACTCTTGTAAAACAAAGAAAGCTTAGAGGATGTAATAGGGAAGGTTTAGCACCTCTCTTTTGATCCCAGTCATTCAAACAGAACCAATGTAAGTGCAGATAAAGAATACCACCCTGGCTGGTGTGGCTCAATTTGTTGAGCATCATCTCACATGACCCAGAGGTCACGAGTTCAATTTCTGGTCAGGGAACACGCCCAGGTTGTGGGCTTGATCCCCTGTAGAGGGTATGCAGAAAGCAGTCTGTCTCATCATTGATGATTCTATTTCCCCTCCTCCTTTCCTATCTCTTAAACATCAATAAAAACATATTTTTAAAAGGAATCTAAATGTATAAAAGGTTAAGTGACCAAATGTACATCTGTCTGATTGTCTGACTGTCCGACCGACTGACCGGCTGGTATATATGATGCACACTGACAATTTAAAAATAAACATCTTCTCACTCATGCGTGATATATATTAGCTCTTGCTGGTGCCAATCTAGACAGAAGAGGAATATTCATACCTGACCCGTTTTCAGACATGGTCAGTTATATGTGGCTTTCTCTTGAGTTCAAGAGTGTGTGATGTTAAAGTTAAAGTTGTAAATACTTCACCACAAAGAAAATTAGTCAAGCATTTGAAGTGTTTTTACTCTTAATTTGGTATACAGGGAGATATTAGAATAAGTTTAATCAATTTATCAGTCATTGTTTTTATTAATGTTTTTTAAATCATGTTTTTATAACATGTTTTTGTTGTTATATCATGTTGTTATTATTTATTAATCAATCTATATATTATTTTCATGCAGATTACACTACTTTTCTTTCATCTCTAACACTTCTATTATAGAGAAAGGTTTAATAGTGATATTAAAATATTTATTCTAGTCCTGGCTGGTTTGGCTCAGTGGATAGAGCATGGGGCAATGGACTGAAGGATTCCAGGTTCAATTATGGTCAAGGGCACATGCCTGGGTTGTGGGCTCAGTCCCCCGTGGGGGGTGTGCAGAAGGCAACCAGTCAATGATTCTCTCTCTTCATTGATGTTTCTGTCTCTCTCTCCCTTCCTTTCTGAAATCAATAAAAATATATTTTAAAAAATATTTATTCTAATTAATTTCCTTTCATTGTGCACAAATTTTTCACCAGGCCACTAGTATCTAAATAATATACTGAATGAGCTTATTTAATGATATCTAGTACAAATTAATTCTCATATCTTACTCACATAAAATGTATTCTCTTACACATGATCACGGAACACTTAAAAACAAACAACTGCCTATGCATTAGGCACAAATAACTCACATTAAAAGAGAGACAATACAATACCAACAATATTCTTTGATCATAAAGCGCAAATCAGAAATTGGTCACAATTAAAAAAAAAAAAACCTGCTTCAATTATGTCACTCTCCTAAATTTGACCCCTTAGGCCTCATACAAATTCAAAACTATAAGTAATGAACACTTGGGATATAATTAAGAAAGGGCAAATATCCACATAAAACAAAATACATATGCTTGTAAGAAACTAGTGATATAAATTCATCCTAAAACTGAAAAGGCTGCTAAAAATATCTTCTTTAATGCTTGTTACAATTCCAATATGGAATAAGCCAATTTGCATTTACTTTAAAGCAATGGCATTTCTGCATGTAATAACTTTAAAAACCTTCTAGTGAAACACCTAGTTTCTTGACTGTCAAAACAAGGCATTGCATTCTAGCTCTTATGCATAACTCCATACCACGTCCCGGGTGGCTCACTGTGTGTGTGTGTGTGTGTGTGTGTGTGTGTTATATTTTTATTGACTTTAGAGAGGAAAGGAGGGAAGATAGAAAGATCAATGATGAGTGAAAATCATTGAATAGCTGCCTCCTGCATGCCCCCTACTAGGGTCAAGCCTACAACCAAGATATGTGCTCTGACTGGGAACTGAACCATGACCAGGTTCATAGGTTGATGTTTAACCACTGAGCAATACCATTAAGGCTGGCTTACAGTTTTAGTTCTCAGAATAAACAGGAAGAGACTAGAAACAGAGTTCTCCTTCTAGCCTCTTTTCTTCCTTCATTACATCAAAATCAAGGTTCCCAGAAATGAGTAGTTTCTTAAACCCTCAAAACCAATCTAGTCATTCAGTGTCAAAACTAATTAGGTTTTAGCACTTAGGTATAAAAAACAAGATTAAATATATATTATAATAATCAAATAAGCCTGTCAAGGATTGAGAAAACTCAGTATTTCAGTAAATCTCAAAAATGTATCAAAAACTTACTTGTGGGTTTATATTTATTAATTATATATATAGAAAAGTCTAAGCAACTGAACAACCAAATGACCAGTCAACAGGTTACTTTGACATGCACTGACCACCAGTAGACAAATGCTCAATGCACAGGATTGGGCTCCCTCCTATCTGGATTGGGCCTGCGGGGATCAGGTGGAAACCTGCTCTCTGACATTCCCCAAGGGGTCCTGGATTATGAAAGGGAACAGGCCAGGCTGAAGGGCCTCACTGGTGCAAGAATCCATGCACTGGACCTCTAGTATGCAATCATAGACATGAATTAAAACATAGAAATTTATGTGACACTTGTTCTTATCATAGAAAAGTAAGAAAAAATACTTGTTCTGACTATTTTCATAAGTATGTGAGTTGCTTGATAGCAGAGAATCTTTTTGTCTGTTTCTTTATTTCTCTAGTGCCTGGGGAAGTATCTGGCATATTATAGGAACTAAATAAATGATTGATGAATATGTAAAATGAATACAAGATTTACCGTATTTGCCGGCGTATAAGACGACTTTTTGGCCCTGAAAAATATGCCTCCAAGTGGGGGGTAGTCTTATACGGCGAGTATATAACAAACTCTGTATTTTTAGTGGAAATTTTAGGGGGTCGTCTTATACGCCCAGTCGTTTTATACGCTGGCAAATACGTATTTTTCAGGGCCAAAAAATCGTCTTATACGCCGGCAAATACGGTAAATCTTTAACTTTTGGGGACAAAATTTGAACAATGACTAGTGAAGCATAGGAGAGGAGTCCCTTATGTACACAGGTGAATCAGCAATTTCAAAATGGAATGCAGTGAGTCAAATTCCCTCCAGAACTTGGGCAGATAGAGATGAATATTCCTTTTATCTGACAATGCTTCAATGACTATAAAAAAGACATGAAAAGAGGGTTCAGTCTAAGTGGCAAGGGTCAATGTTTTGGCTTAGAAGTTTCTTATAAAAGGGTGCCATTCACTTTAAACTCACTGCTACTTCTAAGAAGAGCCTTGGGATTTATATTTAGCATCTCTTTATGAATATTTCGATACAGTCAGCTGAGTAGAGTGGTGTGGCCATTTTGTGGTCTGTCCAATATGTGGTACACAAACATGTAGGTTTGGCAAAGTTGGCCTCTGATTTGTCCCTTTCCTTCTATTTGTCATATAGATGCTTATGCTCTCTTGATTGGAGAGGAAGGGATAAGACTCAACTTTTAATTATGAGTAAATATTGAAATATGAATAAGCCACCAGAAAGGGTAATGTGATCAGACATGCTCTGATAAGGTTGGGAGCCAAGCTGAAGATTCCTGCAGTGGCAGGAGGGAGGATAGTAAATGCAGAGGTTGCACAATTCTCTAAACAGGCCTCCACCAAGGTGCTCAGAGATGGAGTGAATCCCATCCAAGTCAGATCTGGGAAACCATGTCCAGTTATAATCCATTCAGAGATCAGGGAGAAAGCCTGTATCTGTTATTTTGATAAGAATAACTTTAGCAGTATAGCTGTATAGCTCACCTCCTGCTCTCTCTCTCTCTCTCTCTCTCTCTCTCTCTCTCTCTCTCTAAATAACTTACAATGGAGTATATCAACTTCATGTCAATTATCCTCTGCATTACAATTTAAGCATTACAATTATAGCCAATCTACCATAATAGTACTTACCTTTTTTATTTTTGAATCCTTACCTGAGGATATTGTTTCTATTGTTTTACAGAGACAGTAGAAGAGGGAAATATAGAGAGAAATATTTATGTGTGAGAAATACATAGATTGGTTGCATAAGCCTTGGCCAGGGAGGAGCCTACAACTGAAGTATGTGCCCTTGACCAGGATCAAACCTGGGATCCTTTGGTCTGCAGGCTAACACACTTTCCATTGAGCAAACTGGCTAGGGCAATAGGACTTACCTTTAACATGTAGCAAAACATTAAGACATGTACAGTTTTAGAAGAATCAATATTGTCCTCTATCAATTGTATCATTTCTATTGTTTGTGGCCACATGAGGTCATTCTCTTCAATGTGCAGGAACAAGAAATCACATTCTCTGTGACTTAGCAGCTATTTCAATCAAGCACTTAAGAACTATTCCAGGAAGAGAAAGTCAGTCACATTGACCGATACTCATTTGTCCTTTTAAGATGCAGTCCATAAGAGTTGGAATCATTAGCCATTCTGGCTGGTTCTGAGCCAGGTGGAATGACCTCAAGCCCAAGCATAACCATTTAGATTTCTGAGGGTAAATGGGCATGTGTGATTCCCTATAATCACAGATCTCAAATCAATTATTATAATCAAGGAAAATATAATTACCACCAGACCAGGTCCCTTACTTCTGCTGGAATGGGAGTCATTCAGGAAACCTTACATGGAACAAACAGAAATTGAGTTGAATATTGAATGTCAACTTCCTTCATTCTACTTTCTTTTTTTTTTATTAAGATACACTTCATTTTCAAAATTGAACTATCAGATGTTAAAGTGTGTGTAGATTTATTTATTTATTTATTTATTTATTTATTTATTTATTTTTCAATTACAGTTTATTTTCATTATTTTTAAAATTTTCTATTTTCTTTATTGGTTAACTTTATTTTTTTCTTTATTGATTAAGGTATACCATATGTGTCCTTATTCCCCCAACCCCCCACCCCACTCATGCACTCACCGCACACACACCCCCATGTCTGTGTCAATTGGTTAGGCTTATATGCATCCATCTAAGTCCTTTGGTTGATCTCTCCCCCTTCCCCCATCCTCCTCTACCTTCCTTCTAAGAGTATAGATCAGACCTTTATTATCTTTTCATTCTTTCTCCTCTCCTTCCCTCTCTTTCTTCTTCCTTTCTCATAAAGGTGTAGACACTGACATTGAAAACACCCCATTCTGAACATTTTATTTTATAGGAGTTTAAGAAATATAAGTTTATCGCCTAGCAGAGATGGCTCAATGGTTGAGTGTCAACCTATGAACCAGGAGGTCAAGGTTCAATCCCCAGTTATGGCACATATTTGGGTTGAAGGCTTGATCTCCAGTGTGGGGCATGCAGGATGCAGCCAATCAGTGATTCTCTCTCACCATTGATGTTTCTATCTCTCTCTCTCTCCATTTCCCTTCCCCTCTGAAATCAATAAAAAATTATTTTAAAAATTAATATAAATTTATCACTTTAGTGCACTGAAATTCTCATTTTTCATTGTCAGATTAGCTCTTCAGATCAGTTTAAGGTTTATTTGAAATGTTTTATCTCACTGCAACCCATCCTCATCTTTTTTTTTTGTATGCAGAACTCATAGAATCTGAGATCTATATTTGGCAATATATTCTCTGCTATAAGGGTCATAAATTTTATGTCTTCCCATACTAATATTTTGCACAAATATTATTTGAATATGTATCAGTATGTTTCTATGTTATATGCATATGTCACACAATGCTACTGAAACAATGGTTCTGTAAAGCTGGCTGTGTTCACACATCACTGACATGCACACAGGGGGAAAATGAAATAGCAATAGCCAAGGAAAGATTTTACATTTCTTTAGGGGATACAATGGACAGTTAGAAAGCTAAGGAGACCATAAAGGAAAAGATTGATAGACTTAATTTTAAGAAAAATTAGAAGTACTTTAAAAATAATAATTAAATGTCAAACTATGAACTGAAAAAAAGACATACAACATAAAATACAAGTAATCATCAAAATCCCTTAGAAAGAAATACTATAGATGTTTTAGAAATAGATATAGGCACTATTCTGATAATACACAATACACTACTGAAAGAACAGACAAAAATCCATGTCTTCATTGCACTTACAGTCTAGTAGAGGGTAGTAGACAAATTGCATTTTAAAAATAAGTAAATTTGCTGAAACCAGTTTGGTTCAGTGGATAGAGCATCAGCTTGCAGACTGAGAGGTCCCATGTTCAATTCCAGTCAAGGACATGTACCTTGATTGCAGGCATGTCCCCAGGAGGGGGGTGTGCAGGAGACAAATGGTCCATGATCCTCTCTCATCTATGTTTCTAGCTCTCTATCCCTTTCCCTTCCTCTCTGTAAAAAATCAATAAAATATATTTTTAAAATAAGTAAGTTCTATGTTCCTCTCTTCTGACTCTGGTCTGGGCATTTAAGCTATACTACATGCTCAGAAAATACTGTAATTGTGTTTATATCACACACACCAAAACACCATGACCTGATAATTGACACGGCAGCAGTGGAAAGTGCTAGCAAGGCAGCATCAGGTATTTCAGAGGCAGCCAGTCAATGTCATCACCAACCTGGGGGTCAGGAAGGAATGCACAATACAATTCCATTGTTTGAAACTAGGCTGTTAACTTTTCAGAACAGGAAACAAACATATGGCAGGAGAGGAGTGAAAAGATGGGTAATGTTATTTTGTTGGAGAGAAAGATAGTAAATTTCTACCTGGTTTCTTTTTAAGACCCTAAACTAGAGCAAATGCTATGGGAGAAATAATAATCAGACCTATATTGTTATTTTTTAACTCCTTGAAAAAATTATAAAATAAAAATGGTACATATAGTCAATTTAGTTACTAAAATCCTAAGGTTGGTGGATATATGCATGAAAAAGAGGTGGTTTTTTGTTTGTTTGTTTGTTTGTTTGTTTGTTTTTGCCTCAATCTGTCCAGTTCATAAGGTAAAACACACAGAACCTGGACCAAAGCTCTTTTGACCCACAGATGTTTGGTCATGCCAAGCCAGCATATTACAAAACCGGCACATCTGGAGGGTTATGAGAGGAAGCTGGCTGAGGTTAGTTCATTGGAGATATCTCAAGCAAAAGGAAATGTAGGCAAGATCTGCCTCAGCCCAAGATATTTTAAAAAATGCAAGAAAATAGGACCCAACTCTGTGATATTCCTAAGGTGGCAATATAAATCTTTTTCATAGAAACGATTGATCTGTATTTCAAAGGAAATTTCCTCTTAAAATCTGAGCAAAGTGCTTGAGGCTTTTCATAAGTACAGCATATGGAATATTAATACTCTTCCATCAACGCAGCATTTTATTCCAGTCAGATGCAGAAAAATCTCATTTTAGAGGAATCAGCCAATATTTTAAAGACAAGTAGATGATTTTTTTTGACATATTTAGGTGTATTCAAAGCTCTCTCATCACTGCTAGGTGATATACTTAAATACTGTCATCTCTTTCCTAGGAACATCAGATTCAGTTCAAAAAGCCCTCTGGCAAAGCTCAGGTTCAGAAATGCTCCAATTTTATTAACATTTATAACTACAGTAATATTCCATTGGGGGAAGAAATATCATGATTCTAATTTCTGTCTGGTTAGCAGATAGTTTTTAAAATTTTTATTGTTAAAAGTATTACGAATGTCCCTTTTTCTCCCCATTGACCCCCTTCTAGCTCTCCCACCCCCCTGCTTTCACCACCCTATTGACTGTGTCCATGGTTTGTGCATATATACATATAAGTTCTTTAGTTTATTTCTTCCCACCTACCACCATCTTCCCTCTGAGATTCCACAGTCTGTTCTATGCTTCTATGTTTCTGGATCTATTTTGATCATTAGATTCCACCTATGAGTGAGGTCATGTGATACTTGTCTTTCTCTGACAGGCTTATTTCACTTAGCATAGTACACTCCAGGTCCCTCCATGTTGTGGCAGACATTTTTGAGGTAAAGAATCTAGGCTTCTTGAGGGATGCATTTTTCCTACTGAAGGCCATACTGAGATCTTAATGAAATATTTTTCAAACTGAAGGTTTGAGTGACCCACTAGATGGACACAGAGTGGCCCATATAATCACCGATGACCCCTTGAAGAACCATGAAACCGATTTTATGAATTATTTTGCTTTTTATTGAAAGCCAATGGAATATGTTGGAATGGAATAGAATAGAACAGATCAGAATTGATTACATATAGATGTGTGTCTTGGGGGCGATGGCAAATGATATGTGTGTCTGTGCTAGGGGAGATTACATACACATTTCTAATTGTGCATTCAGGTGAAATGCTTATTAGAAGGTAATTGGCACAGGGAGAACAAGTTTACTCCTTGATATTCTAAGACAATGCTATTTTAAATGAAAAGACTAAAATGCTAAGTAGGGCCAAGTTCCCACCATTAACCACTAAAGCATGGACAGAGTTGCCGCATTCCAGATCCTCTAAGGGTACTAAAGCTCCAAACAATGAGAAAGACTAACACTTTCTCCTCAGGGGTCAATTGAATCATAAAACCATGTTGACAATTCCCTATATAAGTTGCATATTTTTTGTCAAAATGTATATGTAAATTATTAATCCTTACCTGATGCATAAATAGGTATTTAATTATATAAATAGCTATTATATATTTTTAATTTCAATTTTTATTAAATTTATCAGGGTGACATTGGTGAATATGATCATATAGGTGTGGGTTTCTATGTTACATGAGCTGTAGGCTGTACTGTGTGCTCACCACCCAAAGTCAAATCTCCCATCACCATATATTAGGCCCTCTTCACCCCCCAACCTCTATTCCCTAGTAACTACTAAAGTGATGTTTGTGTTCAAAAGTTTCAGTTTTATATCCCACATATGAGAGAAGTCATATAGTTCTTAGCTTTTTATGACTGACTTAGAATGGATCAAACACCTAAATGTTTTTTTTTTTTTTTTGTTTTGTTTTGTTTGTAAATGAGTAAACTAGTGCTCAGCAGTTAGGTGAATGGACTAAATTCATACAGCCAATATTGGGCAGATTCAGGATTTGAACCTGGGTATCCTTGGTCTAATTAGGGGCTCTTAATTCTACATTGCCTGTTCTATAAAGTAGTCCAAAATATGGTCATCTCACATTATCATTTTAGCTCTGACTTAGCTTCTTCATAAGGCATTATTTCTTCATTCCCTTGTAAATGTCTTCCTGGCTTGACCTCTATCTCTGCATGTCAATATTATATTCATTCACAAAGGTTTTACCTCAGATATCAACAATTGAATACTTCAAAAATCTAAAATTATTTTTCTAAATACTTTTAAAAAATCTTGACAGCCTGCTTACAACCCCTGTCAATTAGGTCAATATCTCTAGATGTGGAGAACAGATAGGGGTGTTTCTTAAATATCTCAAGTGCTTCCAATGTGCTGCCAAAGTTGAGAACCACACCTTAAAACCTTTCTCATCTTATCATCAGTTTTATCTTTGTCAACATTTTCCCCTACTAGATTTTTTTTTATAGTAGGACTGCATTTTGCTCATTGAGTCATCTCCCTGTCCCATTCCTACCAAACATTATACCTTACATATTTTAGACATTCACTAATAAGTTTATTTTAATTGAATTACTTTTTAAATTTATTTTAATTGGAGTTGATATACAGTATAACATTAGTTTCAGGGGTACATCATGGTAATTCACATTTATATACCTTATAAAGTGTTCAGCATAATAAGTCTAGTAAAGTAATAATTTTCTTAATTGAGATGAATTGGAATCTCCAGAATGAGTATGGAGAGGAAAGGAAGTGTATCTGAACGCATCCTCTATGAAATAATACCCTTCCCCCTACTCTGGAAAGGCGATTTGAATCTTTGGCCTGGAGTCCATTAAGCAAAATGTAATTCAATGATGAGTCTATCTTTTAAGACTACTTCATGATGTTTTCTGACTTATTCTTTCAGTTGAGAGATTTTAAACTTAATGCACACGTATTTAAATGTACAATTTAAAGTAATTACCAAAATACTATAATATATCTCCTATATTAAAGACAGTATTATAATGGACTGAAACTATATAACTGCCATACTTTTATATTTCCAAGAAAGCAAGATGAGGACATTTTAATCTGATTTACTTTATACATTTTTATTGCAACGGCTTTCTCTTGTTGGTACTGCAAAAATGTTCTCATACTGATATAGTTGTTATTAATACTATCCCGATCAGCAACATCCTCTTCATCATCATCATCACTTCCTAGCTAATGATGTAAGATGCCATTATTGCTCACTTTGGCTATTGCAGCAGCTTTCTACCTGATCACTTGCTCTTAGTCAATCATTTCATCTTTCTTCTACTTTGCTTCCACTGATAATTCTTTCTGATACAGATTTACTGACCTTTATCTCCAGTTACAACACCTTCAACGGTTTCACTGACATGTTAGCATTTGACATTCAAATCCCTATCAAATATGAATTCTATGCAAAATTTAAGGTATTTTCTCCCATAATGTATGCCCTTATGCCTTACAGTCTATGGAAGTTCAGTCATCCCCCCCCTCCCCCCCGCCAATATAACTGAAATATGTTCTACTACACCCAATATCTACCTAGGAAAATCACATTAACTCTATTCATCAGAGAACTTTTGCATGGTGTATGTTCATCATATTTCTTTATCATTTCTCTGTTTTTTTCTAATTCAGGGTCATGAATGGAGAAAAAATGTCTTAGTTATGTATGGTAGTGGTTTTCAAACTTAAGTGTGCATTATACTTACCCTGATAACTTGTTAAAATGCACATTACTGGCCCACACCACAAGAGTGTCTTATTCAATGGGTCTGTAGTAGGGCCTGGAGAAGACACAGGTGATGCTGATGTTGCTGGTCCAGGGACCACACTTTGAGAACCACTGATGTATGGGACTAAGGGTCTTAGTTAGGGGAAGATGGTAACATTATGAGGAAACCATGCCATTTCTGAGATGCCATGCTACCTTTTGTATATTACAATCATCCTATAGTCTATGGACTGTGAGCCTTGGTGTTCATTATCCATCTCTGTCTCTTTCCTTTCCAAGGGTGGAATAGGTTTCTTCCACTAAGGCCCCTTTCTTCAGCCACCACCTTCTTTCCGGTGGCTATGGTTGAGAATCATCTAAAAGGCTACCAACTGCTTTAAAAGATGATAATTCACACCAGTTCAGAGAATGAAATAAGAACTTAGTAATAAAAGTATATTTTCTAATATTTTCAACTCAAGATGATAAAATTATTAATGTTGTGTCCTCCTTCGTTTTTTTTTATATTTTATTGATATTTTACAGAGAGGAAGGGAGAGAGATAGAGAGCTAGAAACATCGATGAGAGAGAAACATCGACCAGCTGCCTCTTGCACACCCCCTACCGGGGATGTGCATGCAGCCAAGGTACAAGCCCTTTGCCGGAATCGAACCTGGGACCTTTCAGTCCACAGACCGACACTCTATCCACTGAGCCAAACTGGTTTCGGCCTCCTTCGTTTTTTAAAGTGGTGCTTAGTTTCCTGTTTTTCCTTTTTCTTCTTTCTCTTGTTTTTACATTTTGATTAACAAGTTCAGAAACAAAGTTCCTCATTTTCTTTTCTAAGCACTTGTCAGTAGATATCACTCATTAAGATGACTACTAGATCATGGTCTTAGGGTAAATAACAGGATTTCAATTCTAGGCATAGGCATGTGAATAAACACACACACACACACACACACACACACACACACACACAATCATTTAAAATCACCCTCAAAGAGAAAAACAGAAATCTTCAAACTGGGACTATGGTGGAATGTCACCTGGAACCTGTCAGAATGGGTGTCATATGGATCAGCAAGCAGGAGTAGTTGGCAGAGATGTGGGGGAAGGGGAACACTGGTGCACTCTTGGCAGGAGCAGGGATTGGTGAGCAAGATGGTGTGGAGTTTCCTCAATGGGTTAAAAATGGAGCTCCCTTGTTACCCAGCAGTTCCATTTCTGGGAATATACCTGAGGAGACCCAAAACATTGATTTGAGGGAATGTCTGCACCCTATGTTTATTGCAGCATTATTTACAACTAGAGGCCTGGTGAACAGAATTCAGTGTACCATCTCAAATTTGGACCCCTTGAGGGAGGTGCAACTGCCCGTTTAGACCAGTTCCTGATGGGCATCCCTCTCACAATCCAGGATTGCTGGCTTACAACTGTTTGTCTGCCTGCCTTCTTAATTGCCCCTAACTATTTCTTCCTGCCAGCCTGATTACCCCCTAACCACTTCCATGCCAGCCTGATTGATATCTAACTGCTCCCCCGTCAGCCCGTTTGCCCCCAACTTCCGTCCTCTGCCAGCCTAGTCACCCGTAACTGCCCTCCCCTGAATGTTTGATCTCCCCCAACTGCCCTCCCCTGCTAGCCTTGGTCCCACCCAACTGCCCTCCCCTGCTGGCCATCTTGTGATGGCCACCTTTTATCCACATGGAGACAGGATCTTTGACCACATGGGGATAGCCATCTTGTGTGTTAGAGTGATGGTCAATCTGCATATTACTCTTTTATTAGATAGGATAAAGGCCTAGTACACAGGTGGAGGTCAGGTTGGCTAGTTTGCCCTGCAGGGTGTCCTGGATAAGGGTGGGGATTCCCTTAGGGCATGGGTGGCCTGGCCCAGGGCCCTGTGGTGGTTTTCAGGCTGGTCACACCTCTGGTGACCCTGGTATCTGGAATTTATCTTCTACAATTGAAACTTTGTAGCCTGGAGCAGAGCCAAGCCTTCTGCTGGCTCCTGGTGGCAGAAAATTTATTTATCTTCTATAAATGAAACTTTGTATCCTTAAGTGGAGACCTGGGCCAGCCAGGTCGCAAAGCTTGGCTTCCTCTGTCACCTGGGAAACCCAAGCCCCCCTCCTGTTTACTCTTTGGCTGCAGCCATCTTAGCTGGGTTAATTTGCATACTTGCTCTGATTGGCTGATGGGCGTGGCTTGCCAGTGTAGCAGAGTGTTGGTTAATTTGAATATTACTATTTTATTATATAGTATATCCAGGATTTGGAGGCAGCTGGCTGCCTTTCAGGAGATGAAGTAGATGAGTGGATAAAAAAGCTGTGGTACATTTACACATGGATTACTATTCAGCCATAGAAAGGCAGAAAATCTTGCCTTTTGAGACAGCCTGGGTGAACCCAGAGAGTTTTGTGCTGGGTGAAGTGGGCCAGTCAGAGACATTTGAATACTGTATGATTTCACTTATATGTGGAATGCAATGAGCAAAACAAACAAACAGGATAGGGCAGACTCATGGGTATGGAGAACGGACTGCCTGCTGCCAGAGGGAAGGGGGTTTGGGGGACTGGATGAAAAATGTAAAGGGATTAAGCAAAAAGGAAACACCTTGGAGACACAGACAAAAGTATAGTGAATACAAGAGTGAAAAGGGGGTAGGGGGAAATGGAGTAGGGTACTGGGGGATAAATGGTGATGGAAGGAGGCTTGACTTTGGCTGGTAAACACACAAGACAATATACAAATGATGTATTATAGAATGGTAGACTTAAATCCTATATAGCTTTATTAACCAATGCCACCCAAATAAATTTAATAAAATTTTTAAAATTTAATATGAAAATAAAAAGTAGTTAGCACCATTCCAGAAAGTTTTGAGAGACAGTCTAATGCATGTTTATTCTAAATTATTTTTCTATAGTTTAACTTAATCACAGAAAAAAAAAAAACTCTCAGCACACACACTATAAAACTTCCTTAAAGTTTTAACATCCTTGTATCCTTGTTGCTCCTAGCAAGCTTCTTAACAGATTATAAATGTATCTATATATAACAGATCTTTATTTTAAAAATTAAACATGTATAGATTCCAAATAAACTAACAGCAAACAGAGCTCTGACTTTGTATGTGGCTTTACACATTCATACATCTGGTTGAAAAATTAAAATTTCCACTTAAAATTTAGGTCTATTGTGTCCAAATAATAGATAAGCCATAGCAAAATTGTGTCATCTGAGTAAGTGTTCAATTACTTTTCTGTTTTATACAAGTATAACTGTAATGAAAGCTTTTTTGAGAAATTAGAAAAATATCACCATTTGCTGTATATGTTTTCAGAAGTTGAATATTGGATTCTACTTCGCCTCTTGTGGGCAATAGGCAATTATCATTTTGGAAAAATTCTAAAACTTTGGACAACAAGAGAAGGTTATGAGTTTTTCTAGGCTAAATATCACATTTATTCTTCTATCTTCTAGAGTGTCTTGCACATAATAAGTGATTAAGTTGGTGTGGTGTGTGTGTGTGTGTGTGTGTGTTTATTGGATAAACACTCTGAGAAGATCTTGGAGCAGCCAGGTTCTAGAAGGTTTTACAAACATTACAAAATAATAATGGTCATGATAGAAATAAAAATTCTGGATTGAAAAGGTTATATTTGCACTGGTGGATGGAGGTGGGGATGTTATTACCACTCAGGGAAAACCGGCAGCAGTCAGCAGTGCTGAGAAGTTGGAGTGTCAGCAAAATGACCCATGCGCAGAGAGAATCCTAATTTTATAGTTGCTCTGGGACTTGGCTAGCAAATGGAGATGTTATGAAGCTTCGCTTTGAGAACACAGTGTCTCCACCTTAAGTGTGCCAGGCTAAGTACAGTCATGTTCCCTTCCTTCCCAGGAAGGGGTCACTTTATGCTTTGGGCTCCATGGTAGGAACTTACACTAATGAGACAGATCTGGATTCTTCCATATTTTCCCACTGCAGCTCAGTCCTACAGCAACATCGGTGGCTTAATTAACCCTCCATGCGTCTCCAGGGAAACTTTCTTTTGCAGAGTTCCCAGTAAAGAGTAGAAATAGAGGCAATGGCAGTTTCACCCACTCTTTTGTGGTGGAAAATAACAACCGAGTCCTCACCTCCGCCTGCAGAAGTTGCTAGCAGGGCCAGAATGTGATTGTCTGGAAAAGAAAGTGGTTTCGGGGTGAAGTAGACAAGCTCTTCCTCACATCCACTTCTCCCCCCCCCTCTAATTTATTAAGGTATTATATGTGTACATAGCTTACCATTGCCCCCACCCCCCACCTCCCATATATGCTCTCCCTCCCCAGAGTTTTGTGTAGATTGGTTGTATTTACATGCATGCATACCAGTCCTTCAGTTGATCTCTTATCTCCCCCAGATCTCCCCACCCTCCCCTCTGTCATTTGACAGTCTGCTTGTTGTTTTGCGGTCACTATATCTATCTTTCTATTCAATAGATTATAATGTACTTTATTATCCATAAATGAGTGAGATCATGTGGTGTTCCTCTTTCATTGACTGGCTTATTTCACTCAGCATGATGTTCTCCAATTCCATCCAGGTTGCTGCAAATGACATCCACTTCTTTTTGTTTCTCTTCTTTCCCCCAAATGATCAACAGCTCCATTAAACATCGCCTTGGCTAACCAGGAAGACAAATGGTTTGTCACAGATATTGCTTATCCCAGAAGACACTAAACCTTTGTCTACCTGGCAGACATACTGTCAGTGATGCCGGGGAAGACTTAGAATCCCAGTCCTTTCCTCCCTGTGGGCACAGATACAGAACCCTGCTTCCTATAGTGGAGCTTGCTCGGTCCAGGGGCTCAGATCTTTTCGTGAGACATTAAAGTGAGTGCAAAAGGTGAAAATGATCACTTTGAGTTGTTTGTGGGTTGTGGTTTAAAACACTGTGTTCTTTTAATGATTTGAAAAGCATTTGCAGTGTCATGGCAAATGAGAACACTTTGAAATCCCTAGAATGTTCCTACAATTATTTTTTCTAAGAGTGTTCTGCTATATGTTACATTTTTCAGAATATAAAACCACATCTAAGTCCCTACTATATGCCAAGGAAAATGCTAATTATATAGATTCTTTCCCTTCCCTTTCCTTCCTTCTCCTTCTCTCTTTCTCTCTACTGCTCCCTTCCTCCCACCTTCCTTGCCTCCCTTACTCTCCCCTCCCTCCCTCCTGCCCTTCCTTTCTCTTTCCCACTCTCTCCTTTCTCTTTAATTTTTCATGGCATCCTTTAAGTATTATCTTTCATTGTCATCTCTCTCCAACCCCACTCTCCAACCACCATCATCCAGAATATAAACTTCAAAATAAGTTTGTGTCTGATTTGGCAACATCTGCCTCCTCAGTGCTTAAGACTGAGCCCAACTCTCAATAAGAAAGGAGTTCTGAACAAACAATTCCTGTGTTATTAATTTAGAAGCATGTAGGTGGTATCCTGCACAAAGTCACAGAGCCACATGGAGCTGAATTCCCTCTTGGGCTCGGCACAGCTTGCCTCGGCCTGGAGGAGGAAGATGTTCCTTTTGGCAATACTCACAGACACCCTGTGTGCTAGCTGCCCCCACACTGGAGACTCTGAGCTGAGTTCATCAGCTGTTTTCTAGCAAGAACAGGGGAGTCAGTTCTGTCTGACTTTAGCCGTGTTCTCCCCATTGTATCAGAAAGGAAACATTTATTCTTTAGCCAATGGTCTGTCCTCAGTTCAGAGGTTTATAGAGGTGAGGGTGGTAGACTTCTTTCTCCAAAAAAAAAAAAAAAAATGAATCGAAGCTTTGAATTCTTGTTCTCTCTCTACACACACACATACACACACACACACACACACACACACACACACACACACACACACTTTTTAGGAGTTCACAAGAGGACTGAACCTGAAACAAAAATAAGTAAGAATTCTTGGTTTAACCCGGGCAGCATGGCTCAGAGGTTGAGAGTTGACCTAGGAAGCAGGAGGTCATGGTTCAATTCCTGTTCAGGGCACATGCTTGGGTTGCCGGCTGGATCCCTGGTGTGAGGCATGCAGGAGAGAGCTGATCAATGATTTTCTCTCATCATTGATATATTCATCAGAACACACCTAGGTTCTAGGAACCCCACCTTTTATTTGGAAAGGCATAGCCATGATGTCAGCATTCTGACAGTTAGTTCCAATAATAAATAACCCAGGAAAATTCATTAACCATAAAATAAATGATATGCACCCAATTTTAGTATGTAAATTAAGCTTTAAATTTCAGCAGAAATTTTCAGTATTTGAAAATAAAATATATTTATAAATGGATTCTCTCTTAAGATTGACCATTATGCTTTTTATTCCTAGGAATCTAAATTAATACAATTATAACAAACTTCTAACTCATTTATGACCCTGGACTCACCACCTTAATACTTGACTTACTGACCTAATAATTGGTTGGAAATACATCTATCCAGGGAAACTACTTTTGAATTAAAAAGGAAAATAAGAATATTTGCTACGGAACCTCTGTTACAAGTGGTAAAGAACATCACTTGGAAAATTGTTGCTTGACAACCCATTGGAATTTTATGCAACATCTTTTTAAAACTAGTCGTTCATTTGGAAAAAAAAATTATAGTGTGATCTTCTTGCTAAACAAATTTTTGTTTGACTCAAGATAAATGGTAACTTTTGTAGAGGCATTTCCTGGGTAGTTTTATTATACCCAATGTAAAGACCACTTCCTGGACATTATTTAATTTGTTTATACTTACACTAGAGACCCAGTGCACAAAATTTGTGCACAGGAGAGGGGTCCCTCAGCTCAGCCTGCACCCTCTTCATTCCAAGACACCTTGGACATCCCTCTCGCAATCAAGGACTGCTGGCTCCTAACCTCTCACCTGCCCGCCTGCCTGCCGGATTATCCTTAACCACTCTGCATGTCTGCCTGGCCAGCCCTAACCACTCTGCCTGCCAGCCTTGTCACCCCTAACTGCCCTCCCCTGCCAGCCTGGTCGCCCCTAACTGCCCTACCCGGCCGACTTGGTTGCCCCTAACTACTCACCCCTGCAGGCCTGGTTGCCCCTAACCACCTCTGCCTCAGCCACCATGGCTTTGTCTGGAAGGATATCCGGAAGATGTCCAATCTAATTAACATTTTACCCTTTTATTAGTATAAATGGCTCATGGGTTTTTCACCTGCTATTTAAGTCTCATAGATGCAAAGTTGTAATATAGACACATAAATGAGATGAGAATAAGGGCTTAAACTGAAGGGTTTTCTACTAACAGTTATAATGATCGTGTGTTCTTGCTCATTTGTTACCTAAACCCTGATTGCATTTCTACTCTGGATTTTGACACAGTGACTTGTATATCAATGCATTCCTAATTTAAGCAGTAAAAAATAAAGGCATTTTAAAAACAAAAATCTGTCTTTTGTTCTTGAATAAAAAGCACCATAATTGTAATTAGGGACAAAAGCTGCTGTGGTTTTCTTATTACAGTGATAGATAAATACTATAACTACATTGCTGGCTTGTAAATGAACTATAATAAGCTCTCTCAGCAGAAGATGATTCTCTTTTAGATACAAATACATTTTCCCTGTAAAATCAGTCATTTAGTTGTTGCTAATTTCTTAATTATTTATTATGCAAACCATGCTTTATGAGATAAAAGCTTCACATTACCCTGAATTCTTCAGTGCAAACAAACTCTCTCTCTTCACCAATACATAACAAGGATAAGAGAAATCTAGCTAGATTACCCAGAGTGTTTAAGACAAGCATAGAAGGAAATTGATTGGGAGTAGCTGTTGGGATCATCTCATCTCATCTTTTTCTTTGGAAATGTTCTGATTGTTTATTGGCTGATTTGTAGGGTGGAGTGGTAACTTACCTATACAGAGATAAAATAATCATAAGAACAATCTCCTCTGAATTATGTCTAATTTCAAAGTGATATCCAAACAGTTGATTCAATCATTGGTGTGTGAAGGCTCTACCTCAACCAGTTTTGTATTTCTTGACTGGGTTGAGATATCTTTTCCTCTAACAGGCCCTTGAGACTATCATAGGGTTGTTGATTTGATTTTCAGTTTGCTTTTACAGCTAGATTCCTTATGCTCAAATAAAAATTAAAATTAAAAAAAGGATGAGGAGGACCTTAATTCTGTGGCCCTTAGTAATCTGATTCTTTGTGTTTGCAATTGAGGACAGGGGAGTACATTGGAATGCATTTCAAGTGGGTCAATACTTATTGCTTCTAAAATATAAGATAAAAGCTGATTGCAATTAAGCTATAAGATGCTAGACTCTTCCAAAATTCTGGTATATGAGGACCTGGAAGGAAAAAATGAGTAAAGGTGCAACCCCACACCTTAAGGTTTCTCTATAGAGATCAAGTGGGGGCTCTTAGAAAACATCTAGGGACCATTGCCTCTTCTTCCTCCAATTTGTACATCCTCTGTAGCCACATTCACAGGACCATAGCTTTCTTGGCAATATGTAGCACATGCATCATTCCAGGTGGCACATGACTTCAGCAAAAAATTATGGCTGCAAAGAGGAAATTTTGAACACTCCTGCAGCTGGAAAGCTGTTTAGCATGGCATTAATTGATCTGAGCGCCAGAGATTCAAATCAGATTCACTCTTCTTATTGCATGCCAGAAGGCAGAGCCCACCCAGAGCCTCCCAGCCCACAGCTGTTTCACACACTACTTTTCTGCTTCTGAGTGCAGAGGTGGGGCCATCTGCACTGCTTGAGGTTTTCTTGTGGGCATATCCTGTGCCCTGCTACAGGCTTTTTAATTAACTGAATGCTAGCTAAAGAAGAGTTCAGCTATTGAAGCAAGAAAGCAGAAAAACATAAATCAAAGAAAATGCACATTTTATTAGTATTATTGGATAACTCATATTCTGCAACAATACTTTGGACACAGGCCCAATATTTTGAACTGGCACTAGAGAATAAGATAAATTGCAAAAAAAGATAAAAACATTTAGGCTGTATTAAGAAGGAGTGCAAATCATCATAGTTATGCAAAGTAGACTGAGCATTATGCCATAGGGCTTTACCCATAAAACATAAGTGGTTGATAATTACCATAAAGGTAAAATGCATTAGCTAAAATAACATGCCCTGGTAAGTGTAATGCACCACACAATTTACTTTTGACTTTGCTGGAGGTGTTTTCTAAATATCCCCATTAAAATAATTGTCTCCATGTATGATGTATATTCATGTAAGTACAAACCTGCGCACATAATGGCATAATTAAAGCCTACACCCACATCTAAGTACCTTAGAAGCATTTCATAATTCTCTTTCTTTTTAAAAAATATGTTTTTATTGACTTTAGAAAGAGGAGGGGAGAGAAGGAAGAAATGCTGATGAGAGAGAAACATTACTTAGCTATCTCCTGCATGCCCCCTATTGGAGATGGAGCCTCGTGGTGTGCATGGGGCATGCTCAGTCCTCTAAGCCATACCGCTGGGCATTATTCTCTTTCTTAAAACATTTGCTAGTGCCTTGTCCTGAGATCCTCCTCCAAAATATTCTATCCCTGCTTCCACTCCTGTATGTTCTACTCTCCCTGCTTTTCTGTGATATTTTTTTAAATATATTTTATTGATTTTTTACAGAGAGGAAGAGAGAAAAAAATAGAGTTAGAAACATCGATGAGAGAGAATCATTGATCAGCTGCCTCTTGCACACCCCCTATTGGGGATGTGCCCACAACCAAGGTACATGCCCTTGACCGGAATCGAACCTGGGACCTTCCAGTCCACAGGCCAATGCTCTATCCATTGAGCCAAACCGGTATCGGCTATGATTTTATTTTTGTAATTATATAGATGAAAAGTCTATTGTTTAGCTTTTAATTTTCTTTATTTTTATTTAAGTATAGTTGGTATACAATATTATGTTGATTATATTAGTTTTAGGTGTATAGTATAGTGGTTTATACCTTGCCAGGGGATCACCCCACCTTTCAAACTTGTCAGATGTCTTTAACTACAGTCTCCTTCACCTTTTCACCTATCCTTTACTCTTTCCATTCTGGTAATCATCCCTTTGGCCTCTGTTTCTATGAGTTTGCTTTGTGTATGTTTTTTCCATTTGTTTTCTTTTTTTAAAGTTTATATGTAGGTGAAACCTCATGGCATTTTCCTATCTCGGCCCTCTAGATCCATCCATGTTGTCCCAAATGTGAATATTATTTTTACTATGCAATATTCCATTACATATACACTGAGTGGCCAGATTATTATGATCTCTGAATGTATGTGTGTATATATATTAGAGGCCATTCAGATTATATATATATTAGAGGCCCGCTACATGAATTCATGTATGGGTGGAGTCCAGTCAGCCTGGCCAGGGGGAGGAAAGATGGGTGATTGGCTGGCCTGCCTACTGGTCAAACTTCTGGGGTCAAGGGGACAATTTGCATATTAGCTTTATGTTATATTGTATATACACTGAGTGACCAGATTATTATGCATTCAGAGATCATAATGATCTGGCCACTCAATGTATATCTTCTCTATCAATTCATCTGTTGATGGACACCTAGGTGGCTTTCATATCTTGGCTAAAACAATTAATATTGCAATAAACTTAGGAGTTTATATATTTCAAATTAGTGTTCTTTATTTCTTTCCATTGACACGCAGTTTAAGTTATCTTTAAGCAGTAACATGTTAGTAATATTCAGCATTAGGTTTTGATGGAATTATAATAAACAAGGACATCATAATGTTTAAATACAATGAGCACTATTACTCATGATTACCATCATGAATGAATTAAAAAAATCTTTGTGTCTTGTCTAGCATCACTTTTGAGCCAATGAAGCTGCATTTTTCTTTGTATTTGTTTTGTAGTGGAAGGTAGAGGGAGAGAGACATATATAAACATCAATGATGATAGAGAATCATTGATTGGCTGCCTCCAGCATACCCCCACACTAGGGAGTGAGCCTGCAACCCAGGCATGTGCTTTGACCAGGAATGGAACCTCCTTGTTCACACATAGATACTCAAACACTGAGCCATGCCAGCTGGGTTAATTCTCTTTTTTTTTTTTTTTTTTTTTTTTTTTTTTAACAGATGGAGAACTGCTGTCAGACTTAGTCTATGTAAATAATTCTCACTGTTGATAAGACTAGATTCCATAAAAGATATGGTTTGTTAGTTCAACAAATTCAATCAGTAATCTTGGCCCATATATATTCCTGGAATTGACCATTATTTACTGACCATAATCAAGTAAATAGGTATGTGTTTTCATGTTGAAGCTCAGTTTTGACCCTGGGTTTTAATCTTACCTTTCTCAAGACTTGTTGGGTATTTCTGATTGCATCACCTTTACCATTAAACCTAGTTCCCTTCATGACTACCCTTGATCTCATTTTTATCACTAATAGGATAAGTCTACTAGCAACCAATATTCAAAATCTTATTGATATCTCATTACATTATATTGCTCCAATCTTTGATTTTTAATATTACTTGAATGCATATGTTCTTGCCTATTCCCTCTGCCCATGCCCTTCCCATCCCCCACCCCCACAAGAACCTGATGTCTCATAAGTGGGAAATTATAATCAGGTTCCAAAGTGTGCTTATGTCTCCAATTTTTTGTGGGTCTATAGTAATCAATGTGTTGTCTTTCCAATATATTTTTTTAATTGTGGACTCTCCCATGCTTTAGGCATAGAATACTGGATGGTTTTCTTTCTCCCTACCTCTAAGCCTGGCTTTAAGGCAGGTTCAGAAAAGAATGAAGGTGTGTGTGTGTGTGTGTGTGTGTGTGTGTGTGTGTGTGTGTGTCTTTCAAATGGACATTGTAAATTAGTGGCAAAGGCAATAAAGTTTTAGAATATTAAATGCTCTTGGTTTTTCAATTCCAGAAGAAAATCTCCCTTGTCTTCTAACATAATGAACATCTAATGACCTAGAGGAGTAATGAAGGGGATAAGATCAATGATAGAGTTTGGTGGGTCTTGTAATGAAAGCTTCAGACATGGACAGGGATATTTGGTATAAGTAAGCATTAAATTTTAATGTGAATAATGTATTTAAGCCTCATTTATTATGAAATCCATACTCTTATCAATGTTCTCAATACAAGATCAACAACTTTATAAATTATATTTCCAAATACAAAAAATGGGTCTTCTTAGGCTCTATTATGTAGCTCTACTTCAAATGCCAATCTTATGTACTGCTAAAACTTCATCTTATTTGGTAGGACAAATTATACTATCTGGTTGGTTTTCACAAGGAATCTTTCTTCTTCTCTCTTCCTATAATGTTATATATCATTTGTTAGATGTTTTAAAACAAAGAAACACAAGGATCAAGTTAGGTTGATTTATTTAGTATTAAGTATACAGATCCATAGACTTCTAGTAGGATATTTTTTCCTTCTATTTATTTAAATCTTATTTAATTTCTCTTAACAAAGTATTATAATTTGGTTGATTCCAGCCTTGCTTCTTTGGTTAGATTTATTTCTAAAAGTTTGGTAAACACCAATAATGGTTAACATTAGATTCTGTATATCAAATATTACAACTATAGTTAAGACTTGTGTTTAACAAAATTATATATATATATATATATATATATATATATATATATAGTGTATAACTGTTATATTTATAATTGTTATGGCAACTGCACATTCACTGGCAGCAGTTAGAAACTATAATTTAAAAATGCTCATTTAATAATGTATAAATATATAAACTTTTTTGCCTTGAGTAGTTTATGGATAATTTTCATCAGAATAAAAATTAAAATTGCTCCTTTCCCATTTTGCCATAAAGGAGTTTAGTTTTTCTTTTTCTAATCCTCAGTAGGTTGTTAAATCTTATTGATTTTTTTACATATATTGACTTGCAGATATAGTTTCTCTCTTTTAATCATTTCATGTAGTAAATTATATTACTTGATTTTCTTAATGTTAAACCAGATTTACATTTCTGAGTTTAATTGAGTCTTATCATTCTTTAAAATGTATTGCTACATTTAGTTCAATTACATTTCATTTACTAGTAAATTTTGTCATTTATATCTCTGATCAAGATTGGTTCATAATTTTCTTTTCTCATATTTTCTTGAGAGGTTTCGGTATCAAGAATATAAAATGAGTTAGAAAGTATTCCCTGAATGTCTCTCTGGAGAAGTATATGTAAGATTGAATGTATTTGTTCCACATGTGTATAACTTATGAATGAATAAATATTCACATAGTGAGGAGTATACTCAATTTTTTAATGATGAAGCGATATTGCAATTATTCTAATATAAAAAGTATAAATGTCCTACTTTGCCATTTGAGGCTTTCTGTTGTCTAGTGCTAGGCTCTCTTTTCAAATCTGAAGCCTAAGGGAAAATATTATTCTGGATTTCCTAAAACTATAAAGTCATATATGTCACTTAATAATGGGGATACTTTCTGAGTAATGTGTCCTTAGGTGATTTTGTCATTGTGCAAACATCATAGAATGTCCTTCACACAAATCTAGATGGCATAACCTACTGCATACCTGGGCTATATGGTATAGCCAATTGCTCCTAGGCTACAAGCTTGTATAGCATGTTACTATACTGAATACTATAGGTGTTTGTAACACAGTGGTATGTGTACATCTAAACATATCTACACATAGAAAAGGTACAATAAAAATTTCACCTTAAAGAAATTGATTTTGAATAACTATCAAATACATTATTGTATTTATTTTGTCTCTTCTCTTCTGGTCAGTTGAGAACAGACATAACTCTTTCTAAACAGAGCTGTTGGGATGACTGGAGTGTGCTACCTCTCTGGAGTACACCGGCATCTTTCCCTCACTGCTTCCTGCAGTGCATTATTTCTGCTTATTTCTCCTAAATTCCAAGGACCTTTTTGTTGTTGTTGTTCCTTTAACTTGTTTCCTGAGGCCATTCAGGCCAGTTGGCTCACCTCTTTCTATGACTGTGTATTTCTAAATAAACATTTTTCTTATAGTTAGGGGGAAAAAGAAAATGACTGTAGTAGAAAATTTGAAATTTAGATGATTGAGATTTAGAATGGATAAGAAGCTGTAACCTTATAGTAGCAACTTTTCCCAAGAAGTTCTTTTTACTTTCTTCCATCAAATAGATGTAGGGATTATATGCTAGGAGGAGAATGACATTGAACGAATAAGATTTGGGAAATTAATTCAATAAAATATTTGAGAAATTCGTTCTCTCTGTCAGCTTTGATCTTAATTATTGTTCAATGCTCTTGGAATGGTAGGCAAAATGGGTCTTCATACAGACCAAAACAATTGCTATTAAATCTCATGATGCCCATAACTGTTGGGGTTGGAGGTGTTGAGAAATGAATAGTTCTAAATATTCAATACAACTATTTTTTTAAGTGAGATTATTCTGGAGGAGACAGAAATTAGGAGGCACTGGGTCTAAATAGACCAGATATGTTTTCAATATTCCAAGGCAAGAAATGTTGAATTTATGGACCATATAAAAATAGAGGGACACATATTTAAGGAGAGACCATGTTCTAAGTTTGTTGACTGCATATGAGACTGAGGGAATTACACTGGTTTGATGTTCAAAGTGTTAGTTTTCCTTGAGAGTACAGAAGTTGAAGATGTTGGTTGGATAAGAAAATTAGTTGAGATACCCAAACTGGTTTGGCTCAGTGGATAGAATGTTGGCCTGTGCACTGAAAGGTTTCAGGTTCAATTCTGGTCAAGGGCATGTACCTCGGTTGCAGGCACATCCCCAGTAGGAGGTGTGCAACAGGCAGCTAATCGATGTTACTCTCTCATCGATGTTTCTGACTCTCTATCCCTCTCCCTTCCTCTCTGAGTTTTGCACACATATCAATAAAATATATATTTTTAAAAGAAAATTATCTCAGAGTTAAACATATTAAGTTTATATTGTCTGGAGCTGGTCTTATGTAAGATCAATTAGAATATAGGTCAGAATTTCTGAAAAGAAATGTCTAAACTTTCTGAAAAAAATATTTAACTTGGAGTAAAGATAAAAATAAATACAATAACCAAGAGAAAAACATAAAGCAACCTTTATATGTTCCCCAAATAAAAGGATAATAGGACCCTAGGAAACCTCAACATGAAAAAAGAAGATTAAAAAGATAATGCAAAAGAAAAGTTATGCATGTTTTCCTTCAATGCCTTCTACCTTTATCCCTCCTTTATGTAGTGATGTTCCCAGAGTTCCATGCTAAAGCCCTGTCCTTTAATCCACACACCTATCTCTTGAACACCTTAGTTTCAGTATGATCTGATGTAATTTATTTGAAATTCTAAATCAGTGGCTATAAACAATGGCCTGTAGGCCAAACCAGGTGGACACCTGCTTTTGTAAATAAAGTTTTATTGGAATCCAGCCATGCCTCTTTATCTATGAATGCTTTCACACTAGAAGGTGACATTGAATAATTGTGATAGTACCTGGCCATCCAAATCTACAATCATTGTTCTCTGGCCCTTCCCAGAGAAAGCTATCCTAACTCAGGTATAAATTAATGTTATACATACTAAAGGTACTTGAAATCCATAACAGGATTCAGAAGTCAAAGGGTGTTGTGTCTGCTGGCATTTATTCACCAACTTCATATCCGTACATAAGTTTTATTTTTAAAACATCCTTTCGTTGTCATTTATCATAGGTAAAGTTTATATCTATTGAGTTCTCTTTATTCACAATAACTGAAATGCTCAGGTCATCTTCCCAAATTCCTTTCTGACCACATTATTCTTTACTTTGAAAATGCCCATCATTGATGGGCCAGAAATCTGATATTCAAATGCTTCCCAGCTTGTTAAAGGGCTTCACACACCTCCAATCACAGGAAACATAGCTGACCGAAGGCCCAAGGAGCTGAGCTATGATATCCAGGACTGCTTTTGCACTGAAGCCATACCTCCCATGGGCTATCTGCAGCCAGAGACAGAGTTCAGCATTAATTCTAAGGCAGATCTGTTCGGAGAATACAGGTGACCCTCTGATGCTGGCTTTGGCCTGCGGATTTCTTGAAGGTCTTATCAAGCCTTCCTTATATGGAAAAGTGGCTTAGGAGGCCTAGACCCGACCTCGCTTCCCTCTTTCCTTCACTCAGAGTCAGATTTACATCATGATCTGACAGCTGTGCCAACCTTGCCTGGTGCCCTCCTCATTTTCCCTTTCAGGTAGTTTTCTATTAAAGTCTTGTCTCTTAGATCTGTCTTGGTGTCTGTTCAAGAGACTGGACTGTTTTCCCTTTTCTACAAAGCAGGTCTTGTATTTTAACTTCCTCGCCTTTTTTTTCTCATTTTAATCTTCTCCCCAACTCCTTAAGAAAAGAAAATCAATGTTTTGAGGCAGGGTGGTTAAAGGTCCACGGAGGAGCATTTTCAGTGAAACGATGTAGTGAAAACATATGCATCTCCTTTCCTCCTTAAAAGCATCAGAGTTTGTGGAATATCAGGGTGAGGTGAGCATTGTACTCTCTGACCCACTCATGCAGCTTTAGAAACATCAGGCAAATTAGACAAGAGATTCTATTTTCATCTCAGGGGTGCAAAACTAACCTTTATAGAAAAAGGAATACATAAGACCAGTAAACAAGCTAAAATTTGATAAACATCACCTACAATTAGATAGTTGCAAATTAGGATTGCAATGAGTTAACATTTTGAACTCAATTAGAAAAAAAAAAGTTTAACAATGACAAGAGGATATATTTTGGTATACATTTAGGGCTAGAATACAAATTTTACGAGCATTTGGGATAATGGTTTCAATTTAATCTCTTTTGATCATTTATCTAGTAGACTGTTCTTGTATCCACTGACCAAGCAATTTTGTGTCTACATAAACACATACGAGAAAAACGTGTACCTGGGCAAAAAGAGATGTGCACATGAGCGTTCTCAGAATCATCATGCACAGTAGCAACAACATAGAAACAATACAACTGTACCTCAATGGGAGAGTAGAATACCAAATTACAGTATAAAGATATATATGCTGATGTAACAAGTTCCATGCTAAAATGCAGTGACTCTAACAGCACAAATGCATTATTATTGTACTACTGTGGAGGTCAGAAATCTGAAATCATCTCACTGGGCTAACATCAAGGTGTCAGCAGGTCTGTGTTTCTTTCTCAGGAAGCATCAATGTGTTGCCTTTTCTAGGTTTTAGTGGTTTCCTGTAGTTCTTTGGCTCATTGCTTTCTTCCGTCTTCAAAGCCATCAATGCCTGGTGGTGTCTTTCTCATGTGGAATGACTCTGATAGGCTTTCTCCAGCCCCCTTCTTCTATTTGTAAGAGTGCTTATGATAACATAGGACCCCTGCAGATAATTAGGAAAAATCTCTACATCACAAGGACCTTAGCAACCTTATGTTCACCTATGCCTTTAATTATCCTTCACCATGTAGTTTAACATATTCTCAGGTTCTGGGGATTAGGATGGGGACATCTTTGGTTGAGGTTTTTTTGTTGTTGTTTGTTTGTTTGTTTGTTTGTTTTTATCCTACCTCCATATACAAACATCAAAAACAAGTAGGCTAGAGTGATATAACATCACAGGAATGAGCCTTCACAATATATTATTAAGCGAAAATACTCATTCTTAGAAGACTATATATATATATATATATATATATATATATATATATATATATATGGCGATGCCCTTTTTATAAAATAAAACCAAATTTTTTTAATGTATATACTGAAAAATCAACACAACATTATTGAAATGGGAGTTTGGAGCACTGTATTTATATTGCTGAAGAAGTGGATGTGAAGTAGGGCCTGGGATGAGAGGGGTGAAATTTTGGAATATGTATAGTGATGCCTCAGATATAGCCAATTTGTAAGGAAATAACTTGTCTTACTCCATCAGAAAGTGATTTTTTAAAAATATTTTTTATTGATTTCAGAGAGGAAGGGACAGGGAGAGAGAGGTAGAAACATCAATGAAGAGAGTGAATTATTGATTGGCTGCTTCCTGCATGCCCTACTAGGGATTGAGACCAAAGTTCAGGCATGTGCCCTGACTGGGAATTGAACCATGACCTCCTGGTTCATAGGTTAATGCTCAACCACTAAGGCTCACTGGCTGGAGAGGAGGTGATTTTTAACAGTCTATATTTTAAATCTAATGACTGTGATTTTTCTACATCTCACAGAAAATTTAAATAAATATTGCTGCCTTTTAGGTTAAAAAAAAGAATACCTATGTTAAACCTTACAAAGGCAATTCTATATATGCAGTTATAAGGAAATAAATGGTAAAGTAGATTAGTGAATTTCAAAGCACTGACCTTAGTGTTCAGAGGCAGGCCATTCAGCACCATCTTGCTGAGTGTTCATATCCCACTTTGGTGTTTTTCTCATCTGCGCTCCACTACAGACCGTGAGATTAATCTGGTTAAGGCCTGAGTAAGGTCATAGATTAGCTTATGCTGAACTTTCCTCTTTAATTTAGTGTCTTCCTTTGAACAACTGTGCACAGGAGAGCATCTCCATCTGCGGGGTGAGAGGCAGGGCTCTCTGGAACCACATTCTAACTCTCCCTGCAGAACATCCTGTGGCTTCATCTATACTAATTATAATTTCAGAAATGGAGCAGAAAATCATTTCTCTGTATAAGAAGCAAGATCTATTGTTCAGAGTGGATGTGTCAATTCAATTTACTGGTACTTTCAGAGACCTGGGGCACCCCAAATTGTTTTATAGTGCCTTGCACACATATCAAATGTCATGCTTTTCAATGTTCTCTCAGATCCATTATCTCATTAGGGCTCTCTTGTGATCCTGGGTGATGGGTTAGAAAAGCTAATTAGTGCCATTTTACCAAGGAGAATGCTGTGACACGACATGGCAAGATTAACCTTATCTGAGTTTAAGCCTCATCCCCGTGTGATGATAGAACCCATATCAGAATTCAGCTCTTCAAATTCTAGCTATATTTTTGTTGCAACAAATAGCAGCATGTGTAATAACTGACACGACAGAACTTTATCACTCAGATAAGAGTTCCAATATGAAGTCCTAACCAATGGGCAATTCTCTCCAAGTTAGAGTAAAGGACATCAGCTTCACTAGCAGCATCTAATGTCTTGTCTAGATCAAGCCATTATAAGAAAAAAATATGGAAAATGTATAGCGGCCAAGCCTGAAAGTGGCGTGCATCTTTCCCTTATATACTACATTTATAAAACTCAGTTTCATGTCAAGGAAATATGGGCTCTGGATGGTGTTGCTCAGTGGGTGAGTACTGACCTATGAACCAGGAGATTTGATTTTTGGTCAGAGCACATGCCCAGGTTATGGGCTTGGTCCCAAGTGGGAGGTGTGCAAGAGGCAGCTGATCAATAATTCATCGTTGTTGTTTTTATCTCTCTCTCCCTCTTCCTTCCTCTATGGTATAAATAAAAATATATTTTAAAACAGAAGAAGAAAATGTGGGAAATATCATCTAATTGTATTCCCAGGAATAAGAAACTTCACACACTTGGTAAGCAGGTCGCCTGTTTTTCCATATTGTCCAAGCATTTTTTTCTTTTTTTTTTAATACATTTTATTGATATTTTTACAGAGAGAAAGGGAGAGAGATAGAGCTAGAAATGTCAATGAGAGAGAAACACCGACCAACTGCCTCTTGCACACCCCCTACCGGGGATGTGCCCGCAACCAATGTACATGCCCTTGACCTGAATCGAACCAGGGACCTTTCAGTCCGCAGATCAACGCTTTACCATTGAGCCAAACCGGTTTCGGCCCAAGCATTCTTTTCACTATACCAAGTTATCACACAGGTTAATTGGTTAATTTATACCTCTTCTCCCCACTAATATCTTGAAACACTCAGGATAGAGGTTTATTCCTATTAGATCTCTAACTGGTCAAGAGACCATATTCAATTAATTTTGTGAGTATATTTATTAACACAGATTTATAAGAGGTTCTCCAATAAGGGGGCAGGGCTTTCCTGTCAATCTTACCATGTTTACTTGTGATGGCCACCTGAATAGAGATATAGATAGCATCATGATCTATTACTACTCACAACAAGTCTAACAATAAAATTCTAACAATAGCGGGAACCAGTTTGGCTCAGTGGATAGAGCTTTGACCTGCGGACTGAAAGGTCCCGGGTTTGATTCTAGTCAAGGGCATGTACCTTGGTTGCGGGCACATCCCCAGTAGTAGGTGTGCAGGAGGCAGATGATTGATGTTTCTCTCTCATTGATGTTTCTAACTCTCTATCCCTTCCTCTCTGTAAAAAAAATCAATAAAATATATATATATTTTTAAAAGTCTAACAATGTGGGGTATCTTTTCCAACCAACCAATTCTCCAACTCTCTGGACACCAACTGGGTGACCTACAATTTTGTTCAATTCTGACACTCACTACACAGAGTAATAGATGCATGGGGCAAGGTATAGAAGGAGGATTATGGGCCTTTTTGCCCTTTCCATGTGTTACCCTCCTAGCACCTAGACATTTCACCACTCCAGATGCTCTGCAAAGTTATTGTTTGGAGTTTTGATGGAAGTTTCTTTACATAGGCACCTTCTATTAAATCATTGGTCATTGGCGATTGAACCTGTTGTCCTCCCTGGAGATCTGGGGGTAGGGCTTAAAAATTCTAACTTTCTAATCACAGAATTATTAGCTTAGTCACTCAGCATGCATAACTCAGGATTTCTGAGAATTTTAGGAGCTCTGCGTCAGGAACCAGGGAGAAAGATGACATTCTATAACAAAAGATGCTATTATCACCTCTATCACACAGAAAATTTCAACAGTTTTATAATATGTTGTGCCCATACTAATTTTATAGTGCTACAAGTTAAAGAGGTGGTTAATGTAAAATGTCTGACAACGGAAGAAGCTTCTTTATGATATTGTGTTTAATAATGCCCATTTTTATTAAACACCCTTTTTATATGTCACATGCCAAATTCTAGTACTGAACAGTTTAAAATGCATTATTCCCAGGGTAAGTTAAATACAGTAGATTCTTTTTTATCTGTGGTAACTATGTTCAATAAAGTTGCCACGGGCACTGAATTAGCAAATACTGAACCAACACTCCTAAGGGAAATGCAGGATTGCATTCCTCAGGGCCTCTGGTCACAACATTTTCATCAACCAATCAATACACAATCCTGTTTTATTTGTGTTTCTGTTTAAAATACATCTTACTTAATACATTATGTTCTTTCATTATCATTGAGCTCACAGATAAGAGCACCATAACTTATGCTTGAATGAGGCTTAGCTAGCACAGGTATTTTCCCCACAAGGCTCATGACAGCTTTCTTGGTTTAGAAACACTAGACAGCATCCAAGCACTATAATTGGGAGCCTTTTTAAGCAGCAAATCGCCAACAAAAAGCACAAAATTGCATAAGGTATGGCACTGAATATATCACGTAAAGGACAATTGTTTACAGTAGGAAAATGAATAAGAGGGAAAGTGTTGCCTTGTTTGACCTCTGCTGGGGACATGAGCATTGGGCAGTTCAACCTTCTCACTGGTCTGGGCATGTTCATGACAGACCACAAAAGCACTATGAGTAGAGTATCAAGTTTGGGGTTTCAACTAAATTTTAGTGGGTTAACAAATTCACAAATATACAGTATGAATCATGAGGATTAGTTGTACTATTAGTAGGTCCATTTTACCCATGCAGTAATGGAGGCTTACAGTGGCCAAGTCACCTGCCAACGTTATGTTACTGTTCAGTGGTGGACTTGGCTCCTGAGGCCACGCTTTAAGCATGTTGCTAGATGGCTCATGATCCCTTGGCTGTGTCCAGAAACCAATAACCCTCTGTGAGGAATCTTAATTGGATTATTTTAACACTAAGTCATTTAAAGGCTAGATGACCTTTAAAATATATTCTAATCTTGAGATTTAATTATTTTAAGACTTCTCTCCATTGTGCAGATTCTTTATGGATCCACATTTTAAAGAATTTATCTAATGAGCCAGCATGTTTTTTTATTAGTTCTCAATGGTTTTCACTAGATTTCATGATGATCTATTTATTTTGTAATATTTCTTCACTTACCACTATAAGGTAAAAACATTCAATATAGACTATTTTGCAAAACAGTCAATTTTATAAAAATTTGCACTAAGAATTTTTCTGCATGTTGCCATCACCATTCAGGGCGAGCCACGGATCTAATTTTGCGGAAACTATCTCTCACTTTTTATTCATATCAGGTATTTCTGCTGACCCTCGGGGGGTCATGTACAATAACATGGTCAGGAATTACAAATACTCTGTTGGCCTTTTTCGGGAATTCAATTGGACATCAACCCTCATGCAGCTTTTGAAATTCTTCACCATATGTGACATTTTGTATTGTAATTTCTAACTTTAATTGCTCCTATGAGTTACTATACTTACAATTAGATAAACAGCCTTCTTACTTTCCATCAACCTGCCTATGAACCCCATCCCCGAGGCAACTCCCTTCAAAGGCACTTTCTGCAGTCAGAAAGGAAGGGGGCAGGAATTAAATGGGAAATTGGACATAATCTCAAACACACATTTCCTGGATATTTAAACATAAACTCTCCAAAGCCCCACTCCTACATGAACACAGCAGTAGTTTGTGCAAATCATTTTAGAGGAAGGGTTTCTGCCCTCTCTACTAATGCAGAGGCCACCCAAAAAGAACCTGTTTGTAGAACATAAGAATTCACCCTTTTCTTCTGCCTCTTTTTAGAATAATGCAATTAGAATGTATCCCTAGCAGCAAGGACCTGGCTCAATTTGTCATTTTTCTATAATCAAAATGACCACCTATTCAAATTTTCGGCCAGAATCTTTTTGGGGAAAACTATGTGGGTGACCTTTTGAACGAATTTGCCCTCTGCAGCTATGTCATTGGTCTTGACTTTTCCTAATTCCTGTTTGAATAAATGAATATTTAATGAATGGCTGCAGCCACAATTATCTATAGTTCAGGGACAATGTATAAAGAAAATAGTATGGTGATCTGTGCTGCTTTTAACCTCTTCGTAGAAATTGGATTAAGTCCCTGGATAAGATGAAGAACCCCTGCATCTTTCCTCATAAAATCACAGTCTCATCAAACCCTCTGCATCTGGCAGAAGTCACATACAAGAATCTGCCCCCACCCCAACCTTAATCATTGAGAGCAAGGCAGACACCAGCCCACGTCCCCAACCCACTCGACACTCTGCACTGTCCCTGGGAGTGTCTGTGCACCTCAGCAGCCCCTGCTGTGCCCTGTTCTTCTCTTTCCTAGACACCAGCTCATCAAAAACTACTTCCGTTATTGAATCTCAGCAGGAGCAACTGAGGCCTATGTGTCACCATCCATCTTTGGAGGTGAATCATGCTGCTCCCTTGAGCCAGGACCCAGGTCTGGCTTCTGAGATGCTGTGTGCCCATCACCCTTGTGGACTAGAAAAATTGTGTTTTAGAGGCTCTTTTAATGTTTGAACTCTTTTAAAAAATATATATATATTTATTGATTTTACACAGAGATGAATTGAGAGGGATAGAGTTAGAAACGTCAATGAGAGAGAAACATTGGCCAGCTGCCTCTTGCACACTCCCCACCAGGAATGTGCCCTCAACCAAGGTATGTGCCCTTGACCAGAATCGAACCCAGGACCTTTCAGTCCACAGGCCAACGCTCTATCCATTGAGCCAAACCGGTCTCAGCTTGAACTCTTTATGTAAAAGAAATCTTATATATTGCACTGAATAAAGTTTCCTTCTTCACTGTAGTCTCTTCCCCTCCTCCGCTCCCCCCACCAAAAAAAAAAAGAAAAAGAAAAAAGATGTTTTATGGAAATCTAAAGTGCAAAAATAGATTTAAAAATACCTACTATGCAAAATAGATAAAGTATATAAAATTTCGGTTTGGGTGCTCGGATTTTCCTTGCTTAGCTACTATCTTTGCAAATGTCACATGGGCACCCATGGCTTTGTGGCTTGTGGTCTGAATCTACTGGACCAGGCCAGAGACCTGGGCTTGGGCCTTGATTTCCTCCCACTCTCTGAAAATTCTCAGGCACTCTTCCTGCTTCCCCAAGTCTCCATCAGACTATGACTGATGCCAATCCCCAGTAACTTGGGTATGGCTTTTGGGCTCCTCCATGCTACTGTTCCCTTGAGACTAGGCCCCGTTGTGAATGGACAAATGACTCAGAACTCTGATGCAGCTTCAAACTTCCTATTTATACACATTTTTTCGACCTCATTAGACTATAAAGTTGACTGTTGTTGTTTACTTTTACTTGGTCCTCCTGCTTAGACTCCATTTAAGTACATATCAGCGGCAAAAGAACACAGGTCAATACATGGTGTCCCAAAACATGTGTACACACTTTAACAGCTGACAGTTCAATTGATGTTTATTTCTTTTCTGCTAGACTAAGCGTTGAACAAAGGAAATTCATCCTAAAGTTCCACTGGAAGTTTGAAAAGGCAGTTGACGTACAAACACTTCCTTGATAAGTATTCAAAGTGTCTGTGCATTTTGGGGGGACACCCTTGATATGTGAAGGCAGGCATATCCGAATTAGGCATGACAGTCAGAGATTTGAGACCTTAGCCTATCACCCTCCCAAAGCCTTCATCCTCTTATTCCAGCTGCACTTTGACTTGGGTAGCTCCCCTGACCCACAATCTCTACCAGAAGTTCCTTAGGCACCTTCACCCGGGAGGCTGTTCAACACTCAGTCACTGGCTGATGAAGTAGATGTTTGCATGGCAGAATCCTCTCGTAACTACATTCTGCTTAGTGAGATGGAATAGCAAGTCCTATTTTACCCAGTATGTCCGTGGAAAAGGGGACCTTGAGGCAAACTGTGGAGCTCTGGTCTAGGCGGTCCTAGATGAAGCTAGTTGATGCTAGAGGCGAGTACCCAGGAGGCTGAGCTGCCTTCGCACCCAGCATAGCCACCCCAAGTGATGGGGGGTTAAGATATTTGTACACATAACTCCGTTCTGCCCAGTGTGTGCAACAGAGCACAGGTTTTGAGTTAAACAATCAGAACAAGAGGAAAGAGGACTCAGCTCTGGGGCCTTAGTACATATTTCCATATGGGGTGTCAGTAAGTTGTGCTGAGGGAACAAAGATTTACAAAGGTGAAATGACAATAGTGGGTCCCTTTAAGAGGAGGCAGGGTAATTTCTTCTATCCTCATTTCACTACTTTTTTACGTTTCATTAGCTAGAAGAAGGTTGTCTCCCTAAGCCATACGTCAACATACACACACAGGCTCATACACGTGTGTGTGCACATGCAGCTGTTCTTGTCTGAATAAAATATGAACCTAATTAGTTAATATTTGGCATTTCCTATGGTTTTATGTTAAGCATTGCTTTTTGTTCTGAATGTCTGACCTTGAGGTTCAACTTCTTTAACATCATTCTCATTATTATTCATGAGATGCGTACATTCAGGGTGAGGAATTCTTACTGAAAAATTTTGTTGAGATCTGCTTATGGTGACCAAATGCAGTTGACCACCCCATAGTGCTGATTGTTTTATTTTAGCCAGAGAACAATGCCTATTGATACTGTGGGGTTGAAAGGGGCAGGGACTCCAGGAGTTGGGATATAGAAATAAAACCAATTTTCTTATCTGGGAGAACACCATCAATGATGCATTATTTTAGAAGCAAGAGTGAATGAAAGGGAATCAGCCACAGAACCTTTTATACCACCAGATGGTGTTTGTCTGCTTCTGTGTACTAATTGCTATCAATAATTAAACGCAGGTCTCTGATTCATATGCACAGAGGCAGTGATTCTTAAATTAAACATTTTGGAATCATTATAGGACATTTTATAGGTTCAGCTAAACACAGCACTCTGGCTGATTATGATTAAACATACTGATACTAAATTACATATTGATCCCATAAATATCAATGCACACAGAGAAACAATGAGAACACGTGTAACTAGAAGGAACATTTTAATTTGAGATGATAAAGGAGACAGTTTTGAATGGAACATCATGCAAAGGTTTGGATCCTCTTGGTTGTCTTTCATCACATAAGAAATAGATTTTATTTTCCTTTCATAATATTAAACATTCATTAGAAAATAGATTTAACTTTATGGTATACATAACCCACCTAAAGAGACTCAAATATTTTCAAAGTAAAAAGCAATAATTTGTGTTTTCTTGACATATTCTCAGAACTCTAAGCATAACATAACTCATCATTGTTTCCACTTCTGTGAATGTTTATCAGTGAAAGAGATAGCGGAACAGTATTGCAGTCACCAGATATAGAAACTTTAGAAGTAATTCTGAGAAGGATATAGCATTGGATGCTTAAAAACATACTGGTTCAAGTTGAATACTATATGTGATCACGTATTAAAACTCTTAACTAGATTATTTGTGTCCCCTCCAAGATTTCAAAGAAGAAGGTACAAAGACCTCTGAAGTCTTAGAGCTCTAAAATGAGATGATTCTATTTTCATATTAAAAATGCACTGCTATTTGAGAGGAAGCTGCATTAGTGCAAATGAGAGCTGAGATTACTCATAGAAGCCAGAAGTTACTCTTGATGACTCATTCATTTCCAGGCATTTCATCTGCAGACCCTTTGACTGATGCAGATACTTTACCGTGCAACCTCCGCCTCAATCAAAGCCATCAGATGATGCAGCACGTCCAAGGGACTATCAGTTATGACTCATGCATTCAACTGAGCTTGAGGAGGCAATAAACAATGAAAATACTAATATGAGAAGAAGGGCGCTGTTCTTTATAAAAATAGATAAATGAAGTAATACTCTTGTTGCTAAATTGTTAATTTTGAAAAATACTGTGCCCTGGTTATAGAATGATGACAGAAGATGACTGACTTTGGGTTATGAACATACAATACAATATACAGGTGATATATTATAGAATTGTACATCTGTAACCTATATAATTTTATTAAGTAAGTCACCCCAATAAACTCAATACTTTTTTTAAGAAACAGCTTTGGGAAATTATGATATCAGTATCTAGATAATATAATCCTTTTGTCTTCAAGGATTTCCAAACACTTGGTAGTAAATATCCAATGTCACAGTTGATTCATTTCTGTTCTCTATCTTTTGGGTTTGAAACCATAGCACTTATGCCAGATTAGAGAAGAGTTCAACAGTAGAGAACAAGGCCCTTGGTTTCAATAAGGTCAAAGTATTAACAAAAATGTATTCAGTGCAAACACTGCCCAATTTGCTCAGTTTTATCAGTGTGGCCTTGGGGCCTTATCAATTCCATCAACATCTCTGGGGGTATGTTGATAAAGGTAGGTACCCATGGAATAAAAAAGAAAGAAAATAAAACTGCTCTTCAAGCTATGTCTTAATATCCTCATCTATAAAGTAGATTTATTAATGGTCTCATGAAAATATTAAATGTGTTAAATAGAAAGGCTTGTCAATTAATGGAATGCTATTAATTTCATGTTGTAAGCAGCTCTGAGTGTTGTATTTTATTTCTATTCAATTTCATTTAGAGATGAAACCTTGTGCTTGCTGACCTCAGTGGCTTCTTCAGACTCTTCAGTATAACTACCAAACAGTTATAATGACATTGCTTGGGTTTCATGATTTGCAAACTTTCACTAATGTGAAATACATAAAATAATTACTAAAATTCTGAGCACATCAAAAAAATATATATTTTCTGCCATTCTAACAAAAAATAGGTGTCATATTTATGGATTTATAAATAATCCTATATAATAAAACCCTAATATGCAAATAGACCAAATGGCAGAACGACTGGTCACTATGATGTGCACTGAATATCAGTGGGTAGATGCTAATGCAGGAGTTGCCCTCTGGTGGCCAATGCATTTCCACGGGGGGAGCGCCACATGGACAGAAGCCAGGCTCAGGGCTGGCGAGTGCAGTGGTAGTGGCGGAGCCTTTCCCACCTCCATGGCAGTGCTAAGGACCCCTGGGGTGTCCTGGACTGAAAGAGGGCACAGGACAGGCTGAGGGACCCCCCCCCCACACACACACACCAAGTGCACTAATGTTTTACACGGGTCCTCTAGTTCTATTTAATAAAGAGCTAATACGCAAATGGTCATCATGCCCTCATGGCATCATGTCCTCACCCCATCATGCAGTAACTGCTTAGACACTCAATGCTGGAGAGAGAGGAATGGGGACCAGCCAGGCACAAATGAGCTCCTGAGAGAGGAATGGGGATCAATCAGGTTGTGGCCTAGGATAGGGACAATCCACACACCCCAAGGTCTCCGTGGACGCAGGGGCCAGCAGCTGCACCTGTGGCCCAGTTGAGGGACGAGCTGCCTGCCCCATGGTCCCAGGCACCAGCGGCTGAGGCTGCTGCCCAGGAGAGGGATAAGCCCTCTCCCTTCTCCCTTGTAGGCCCAAGTGCCAGCAGCTGAGCCTGAAACTGTGCCCTGGCCAGGGGGATGGAAAATCTGCACACTCTATGGTCCCTGTGGACCTGGGTGCCAGCAGCTGCACCTGTAGCCTGGGAGAGGGACAAGCTGGCCACCCTGGGGCTGTGGCCCCAGAGAGGGAAAGCTGCCTGCTCCACAGTCCAGGGCACCTGTAGCTTAGGCCAAGGAGAAGCCACCCACCCACAATCCCCTTCAGGCTGTAGCTGACCCAGGCAAAGCTGGCCCGAATCCTGGGTGCCTGTAGCCAGCCAAAGGGAAGGTAACCTGGGTTCCAGGTGCCTGCAACCAGCCAGAGGAGGAAACTCTGGGTCCCAGGTGTGGGCAAGGTATAGGGAGTTAGGGGCAATCAGGCCAATGGGGGAGCAGTTAGGGGCGATCAGGCAGGCAGGTGAAGGTGGTTAAGGGCGATCAGGTAGGCAGAGATGGCTAGGGGCGATCAGGCAGGCAGGAAGAGGGGTTAGGGGCAATTAGGCAGGCAGGCAGGCAAGCAGATAGGAGCCAGCAGTACTGGATTGTGAAAGGCATCAGACATCCCCTTGGGGTCCCAGATTGGAGAGTGTGCAGGTTGGGCTTAAGGATCCCCCCCCCCCCAACACCCCATACAAATTTTGTGCTCCCGGTCTCTCTCTCTCTCTCTCTCTCTCTCTCTCTCTCTCTCTCCATATATATATATATATATATATATATATATATATATATATATAGAAGGCTAAGTGACCAACCATATGTCCATCCTACTGCATGACTGACTGACCAGTGGGTATATATAATCTGCACTAGCAATTTAAAATACTACTAGAGGCCCACTGACAAAATTTGTGCACAAGGTGGGAAGGTGTCCCTCAGCCCAACCTGCACCCTTTTAATCTGGGACATCTAGAGAGATGTTAAAACTGCCTGGATCTGGTCTAAACGGGCAGTCAGACATCCCTCTCACAATCCAGGACTGCTGGCTCCCAACTTCTCACCTGCCTGCCTTCCTGATTTCCCCTAACCACTTCTGCCTGCCAGCCTGATCACCCCCTAACCGCTCAGGCCAATGGGGGAGCAGTTAGGGGTGATCAGGCAGGCAGGCGGAAGTGGTTAAGGGCGATCAGGTAGGCAGAGATGGCTAGGGGCGATCAGGCAGGCAGGAATCTGCCTGCCAGCCTGATTGATGTCTAACTGCTCCCTTGACAGCCTGTTTGCCTTCAACTTGCCTCCTCTGCTGGCCTGGACACCTCTAACTGCCCTCCCCTACAGGGTTTATTGCCTCCAACTGCCCTCCCTTGAAGGCCTGGTCCCTCTCAAATGCCCTCCCCTGCTGGCCATTTTGTGGTGGCCATCTTGTGTCCACATGGGGGCAGGATCTTTGACCACATGGGGGCAGCCATCTTGTGTGTTGGAGTGATAGTCAATCTGCATATTATCTTTTATTAGATAGGATAGAGGCGTGGTGCAGGGGTGGGGCCATATAGCAGATAATAAATTCCCAGACACAGATTAAGCATACTGTACAATTACTGAAGTACTTGCAATCAACAAGGACCTGAGGCTGTGTGGTGCTGGGGGGGGTATGGTCTGAGGTCCCCTGTGAAGCCCCACCAGGTGGAGGTGTGGGGGTCCACAGGCTCAGGTCCCCTTGGCCCAGCACCACACAGCCCAGGTCCCTGTTGATTGCTCCTTAAGCCTCGTTAAGGGAACTGAGCCTCTGCTGTGGGTGCAGCCATCTTGTGTTACAGAAACTCCCACCCTTGCTGTGGGCACAGCCATCTTGTGTAATGGAAACCAAGCCTCCACTGTAGGTGCCGCCATCTTTGTGATAGTTTGATGATACCAACAGGTATTTCAGTAATTGTACAGTATGCTTCAAACCTGTTGACATTTAGTCAGGGCCAAGTACAGAAGACATTGTACATTTCAAGCAGTATGAGATATTTTTAAAAATATATGTTTATTGATTTCAGAGAGGTAGGATGAAGGAGAGAGAGATAGAAACATCAATGATGACAGAGAATCATTGATCAGCTGACTCTTGCACTCCCCACATTGAGGATCAAGACCACAACCCGGACATGTGCCCTGACCTGGAATTGAACCATTATTTCCTGGCTCATAGAGGGTCGATGCTCAACTATTGAGCCACACTGGCCTGACAATATTTTATTTTTAACCTATGCTTGGGTAAAGGTGCTTAATTTGTGTCTGGTAATTTATTGTCTGCTATATGTCCTTAGGTTTTAGTTTTGACTCCAGAGTTAATGAAAGGTGTATAAAAGCAGCAAAGAAAAAATGCTTCCATCTTCCATCTTTGCCTTCCTGAAAGAACCCTTGGTTTTAAGATTCACCTGAGTGTGCCCCCCCCCCCCCCCAGTTTTTCAGGGACTTCAAAAAGTCCAGACATAGAGAAAAAGTATATCCACTGAACATAGAAAAAAATAGCTGTATTAGTATTTTATCTTATTTTATTTTATTATTTCCTCCCTTCATTCCTTTCTTGGACTATACTATATTTTTAATATTAGCATATATTCAGTCTTATATGTTTTGATAACAGTTCACAGTTTTCTAGAATGTAAGTAGAACTAATCAGGAAACCTGGATCCATGACTGCATATCAAAATTTCCAGTCATTTTTCTTCCCTTACATACATCTGCCTTAATATTTATCCTAACTTGGCTATGTTAGTGACAGTGGGAAGGGCATCAAATCCTTTGAGTCACATTTCCTTGTGACTAGATGGGCCTTAGGTTTAGCAACCTCAGTACATGAGTTCTTGCTAGGAAATATTTTAGAACTAAACTAAAATTATAAGAGAACATTTATTTAGAAAGTCACATAGACAGAAGAAGTAATTAATAGAAGAAATGGTCTGAGGGAACAAGTTATAGAGGCAAAGGAAGTGCCCTTGAAGTTTGGGAGTGAGGAAGGTAAAGGTAAGGCCCCTGGAGGGAGGAGCTGGGGAAATGTGAAGAGAAAGGTACAGGTGTGCTTCAGATCCTAGGTAGGGAGAGCACACTGGGTCTTCTGTGCTAAGGGTTTTAAAGGTGAAGATTTAGGGGATTTCATAAGGGGGGTTCTCAATAGAATAGTCATCAGCTTTCCAGATGTGTCCTTTCAGAGTTTAGGTCTCCACTAAAGAATTGGTCTCCACTGATTTGCCAGTGTCAGGGCAGGGTGTCATTATTCAATGTGGCTGGTATGGAGGTCAGCCTTTCTGCCATCTGCAACAAATCTACAGTTGTAAAGAAAAGGACTGTAAGGACAGAGGGTGATAGCTGTGGGTTAGTGCTTGGTAGAAATTACCAGGTAAAAGAAATATGAAAGTAATTATGACCTACTAGAGGCCCAGTGCATAAAATTCATGCACAGGAGGGGGTTGTCCCTCAGCTCAACCTGCACCCTCTCCAATCTGGGACCACTCAGGGGATGTCAGACTGCCAGTTTAGGCCCGGGACCACTGGCTCCTAACTGCTCTCCTGCCTACCTGCCTGATTGCCCCTAACTGCTTCTGCTTGCCAGCCTGATCGTCCCCTAATTGCTCCCCTGCCAGCCTGATTGATGCCTACTGCTCCCCTGTCAGCCTGGTTGTCCCCAACTTCCCCCAACTGCCCTCTACTGCCACCCTGATCACCCACAACTGCCCTCCCTTGCCAGACTGATTGCCCACAACTGCATTCCTTGCTATGCCCCACCTACCCTGCTGGGTCCCACATCCACTGTGTGTGCGGCCATCTTGTGATAGCCATTTTGTGATGACATTTGGGCATGATGCATGAGGGCATGATGACGACCAACTAGGCTATTATTAGCATAGATTAACCCCCCACCCCCATCCCCTACTTTTGAGGAAAGGGCTGCCCATTTCCTCTGTAGTCTTTAAACTCCATGAAGATAAGGCTCATTTTTGTCATCTTGGCCAGTTGATATCTCCTATTTATCAAAAATCTAGGAGATAGTACATATTTAGTAAATATGTGTTAAAAGAAAGAAAAAAAAGGTAAGGAACAGGACCATAAGCTTTTTTATATTTGGCTTAATGATTTTTTTTTAACTGATGAGCCATTAAAGCCTAATTTATATTGGCATAATAAATGCTGAATATATTGAAGACAATCAAATGTGGAATGGTGCATAGGGAAGGGATTTCTGAGGTACTAATTGTGAAGGCATTTGTCTTGCAGGGTTTTGACTTGGGTGTGCTTGTAATACAAATCAATTCCATTAACATTAGAACCAGCATTCTTAATAGAATGATATGGAACATTAAAACAATTATCCATTATCCATTACTAGATACTTTATTCTACTCCACCCACATACCAGTAAAATGCCTTCGTATTACTAAGCTAAGCATTGATAAAGAATACTGAAGCTCATTACAACATTTTCAAAACCTTTCAAAATTTTCTTTTGCCTAACAGAAAGTTCTAAATACACCCACCGATATTTTTAAGGGAATAAAGGCTATATAAATTTAAATATATATATATAACTAATAAAATATATAAACTGCAAATCAAACTATATATTAAATTTAAAAAAATAAGTAAAGTGGAGAAAAAACAATCATGCCATGAGTCATCAATTCAACTGAATTCTCCTTAGAATCAAATTGAATTCAAGTGCTCTGTTCATTGTTTCTCAATATATATAAGCATTTACAATCAGAATGAAAAAAAAATTAAGTAGGGTAAACGCTAAACTACCTCAGCAGTCAAAGAATCATTTTAAAGTAACCACTGCCACTTGTACAGAACAGACTGTTTCCCAGGACAGAAACTTGTTGGAGGCAGTGTGTTTTGGGTGGCGAAAAGGTGGTTACCTAGCAACAACCCCTCCTCCCAAGTCTCTGCTGCCAGAGCGGTATTGCTGACGTCAGCAAATTGATTATGTGTTTGCTGGATCCTGAAAGAACAATGTAACCATGTGGTCGGGTGTGAATCTCAATCATAAGAAACTCACAGGTTTTTTACTGTGTTGGATCAGATTCCCACTCCTTGACTGGTGCTGCTAAAAGCTCTTCTAAAGAGAACGGACACTGAATAATATGCTCTTTGCCAAATGAAAATGAGGAAAACCTCTGGCATTTTAGTTAATAACATTTCTTTTCAGTTTGCTTTTAAAGCGAGCAAGGAAACAGCACATCCACAATAGCATTAGCTCTGGGCAAGAGGTAATCTTATCACCAGGTGTCCCAAGAAATGAGATAGCCCAGGGTGGGGCAGGGTTTTGTGAAAACAGAGTTGAAGCAAGCTAGACAGGTTTTACATGGCAGCATTTTACCACTTGAAGGTGAAATTAATGAGATACTAATTTATATGGAACATACACATGAGGTATTTATGTTTACAACAAATGAGTTTAACCATATGTTAGCAATAACTTGGCTAGAAAACACATGTATTAGTAAAGCTCACGCTGTGTATTTTGTCTACCTGTGATATGCACCACAAACAAACGTACCTCTCTTTCATCTCATCAGTGTTTATTTCTACCGACCATCCCACCGGGTGCATGCTTAACTGAGGAACAAGCAATCTGAATGAAGTGAAAGATAAGGCCACAAATCACAGGTTCTGCCGATGGAAAATTAAATACAGTAAATTAGTCTGTGTGTTTTCATAGCATGAAGATACAAGGTTTAAAAAACTATGTTAGAAAAACGTTAAAATGCCAAGTATGTGGGAGCCATAGGAGGGAAAGAAAACCCTGGTTTGTAAAATTTTCCATGACGCAAAAGGCTGCAGCCAGTTTCTCCCCAGATACAGTCCTGAAGCTCAGAGTGGCAGCTCACCAAAGGGCGGGCAGGAACCTCTTGTGCAGTAGCTTTCTGAGACTCACCCAGGGCCCTCCTCCCCCACCCCAGCACAAGCTGAATCTCATCTGCTCACTGAGCTCCACAGCAAAATAATTCTTTGTGGAGCAAAAACTGATAGATGGTCTAACAGCCTTAATTCTCTCCTTTGGAAAATTGCTAAACATTTGTTTTAAACACACACACACACACACACACACACACACAATCTCCAGATTAAAATCAATCAGAATCTGACACCATATTTTCTCCAACCCCAGGAAGATCACCAGTTCAGGGGTGGGGGGGGGTGGGGGAGAGAGAGGCTTTTCTTTCAAAACAACCCATAATTATCAATGTCATCTTAGATTTTGGCCTGATCTTGTAACTATTTTTGCATAACCCTATTAGAAGCCAATGTGCTTTTTTTTTTTTTTTTTTTTTTTTTTTACTAGTAATGTTATTCCAGAAGCAGTCTTGTTATATGCAAAAGTCATAACTGAGAGTGAGTCTGAATACAGAAGGGGTTATACCCATCTGCTCCTATGTACTCTAACTGGTCAAATGTCAGATGTTACAGGGAAGAGAGCTGACAAACAGCTAGAGCGACAGCATCAGCAAAATGTTTAGACTAATAATTTATTAGAAGATGGGTGGTTGTAATGGACAAGCTGTTACCTTATGTCAAATAGATCAATGTGCAATGAGTTGTTTTCTAACATAGGAATACCAAAGAAAAATTTCAGAAAACAAGAAAATATATTCTTGCATTTTACCACGGGTCATTTGACGCAGAAATTTCTCTTGCTCTTCCCTTAAAAATGCTCCTGTAGGTCACGTTATTTTAAAAACTCGAGTCACATTTTTAGGGTTCTCGGTGACCCAAAGGTTTTCTAAGGGCTCATCTCCATGTGCTTCTGAGTCACCCCGACAGAACAGCAAAGCTCATGTCCAGTCGTCCAACAGCTAAAATAATCGATGAGTGTGTATGTGTTGAATCCTCAGGAGAGAAGGGAGGAAGGAAGGGGGGTGGGGGGAGGAGAGAGGAGAGGCTTGGAGGGAGGAGGCGGCGGGGAGGGGGGGCAGGTGCTGATTTCAACCCTGAAGCGTCAGGATTGCGTCAATTCGGGTTTCAGCCACGTCTGGAGTCTCAGAGACCGGCTTCTCAGAAGAATCTAAACAGGAGCAGGGGCGGCAAATCACTGAGCGAGCGAGGGCGAGTGGACCTCCCTCTCTGCCTCCTCCTCCTCCCCGTTCCGTTCCGGGCGTGGGTCCCCGGCGCCGCTCCGTTGTTTTCAGCACTCGGGAAAGCCTGCGCCTGCATCCAGGCGAGCCAGCCCAGCCAGAGGGTTCCCGTTCAGCACCTCGGACAGAGCACGCAGCAAAAAAATGGCTCCGATCGCTACCAGCAGGGAAGAATTTGGTAAGCAAGTTAGTCAACTTATAACCGCGGTTGTCCTTTGGATACTCTGGGTGGACTGTGTTTGTGAACCCCCCGCACCCCAACCCCGGCGGGATGTTGCGTATCAATTTACTTGGTAGGTAGCTCATCCGAAAGGAAAAGGAGAACAATAAACGGGTAATCGTGGCTGTTTCTCCTTTCCTTAGCATCTTGCTCCTTAAAAATGTGCCTTCTGCTGGGGCTATTTTACATCCAGGAAGTTCCTGAAACGTTCCAGGAGCTCTGGAAATCGCAGCACCGCGCGCTAGAGGGGGGAAAAGGAAAGGGAGTCTGTTTGCTTGTTGGTTTCATGAATTTTGTAGGTGATTTTTATTCATAGGTGAATTTAGGGGAGGCCAACTGTCTTGTGATTACATAAGGGTTTGATCTTGGCATACGCAACACAACTTTATCTATTGGGGGTCTGGGGATGTATACTCATTACAGAGTGCGCCATGAGGTTGTTTTCCTTGATATGCGTCTCTTGATATGTGTTTCTTGTATTCTTGAAATATGTATGTTGCTAGTGAGAGAGACAGAACCCTGTGATGCTAGATAGAAGTAAAAGGGTGTTTGACACAAAGTAGCTGAGCCCAGTTCCTTTCTCAGGTGAGCTAATGGCAGCTCAGAGGGATGAGGGGAGTGTTGCAGGTCAGTTAGCTAAAAGCTACTTGGAACTAGAATTATTACTCCTTTTTTTTTCAGTTCAATTTTCCTTTTCCTGTGCCAAATTTTGGCACCGTTGCTCTCTTTTCTTTTAATAAATGAAATGAGATGTGGTTCTTTAAATTAAAAAAAAAATAATAATAATTTTAAAAAACCTATCTTTAGGTCCCATTACATTCCAAAGACAAGAGATCAGAGTTTTACTTACTTTACAAGTATTCACAAGCACAAGAAATGTTATAAAAGTTTGTGAATAGGGAATGCTATCTAAAAATACATGCTAATCGTTATTAAACTGAGGGAGATGACTGAGATTTTTGCAATCAAAAGCTTAAGACCTTATCCGTAGAAAATACACAGGGAGCAAGTGAGTCTTTCCTTGTTCTACTGAATATTCTGCCATTTGACATAAGGATTGAATAGAGAGAATTTCTGATACTAATTTAGAAATGAGTTTCTTTCACAGCCTTACCTTTGGGTGATTGGCTTTATATTGTTGTGATGTTTATTCCCAATTTCTGATTTGAAAGTCAGAAATTTTCTAACACTGAGACATCAGTCTACTAAAAAAAAAAATCATTTTCTCTGGCTTTTATTGTTCTTCTTGCTTTAGTTCATGACTTTGCTTTTGCTCCCTGGCCTTGTTTTATTAGAGTCCAGGAGTGGATTTTTTTCCCCCCCACAAAGACTTGAATAGAAGGAAGAACTGAAAAGCTGATACGTACTAAGTTTAGCTGATTATCTCTAGCCTCATTCTTTTACTGTAGCATTTGCTGCTTTTTCTCTTGGGGGAATTGAAAGGTTTATTTTTCATCTCTATGTGATTTAGTTTCTTGGTATAATTGCACTACAGAATATTTTATTGTGGGTTTTTAATTTTTATTTTTTTTGCTTTTTTATCTTCCTAGATACTTCTGTCCTTATGTGTCATTTCATAATGTTTTAGTGCTTAATGTATATTCTTTGAGCTTAGTTTTGTGATTATAAAGTACATAGGCAGAAGATTTGAGGGAAAGGGGAAGGGGACTAACAAAAGATTATTCTTTCAGGGGTTATTTAATCAAGACTTAACTCTTTCCTGACTGGGGCTTTTAACTTTATTCCTCGGTGTTTGGGAAGAAAATAAATAGATTGGAATTGAAATAAATGCACATACTATTACATTAGTTATATTCACTTTTGCTATATTAAACATAGACTAATTGGAGCATTATGTCCAGATATAGCAATACTGTTTTCTCACTACGTTTTTAGTGTTACTAATTATTTGTGGGAGAAATATGCTTACGTATGGAACATGATAAGCTTCATGCATAATCAATGTAAATAATGTCAGTGTCTTTTAATGTGCCTGCATTCAAAGAAAGAATGCCAATTTCAATGTTATTACCATTTTCCACGTGGAAATATGCTAGGAAAAATCTGTTATGGATAAAATTGAACTCTATCTGTACTCACTCTTCTTGTTATATTTTAAGGAATGATGTTTCATTTAGAACCATTTGGTCTTTACCTTACTTAGGTGTAATTAATTTGTACTTCAGATAATTCAATGTTTGGGGAATTCGGAGTTGATACACAAGGAGTTTGTAGTGTTATAAGTTATGTAATATTAATAGCCTGTTGTTCATCTTTTAAATTATTTTCCCCTAATATGTGTACATTTATTTTACCACTGTCCCATAATTGGGATGGACATTATTAGTGAGTGGTAATGTTTCACCATTTCTAAAATTCCCTGAACCCCTGAGTTTCTAAATGTTTGTATCCTGGGTAAATAAAGAACTACTAAGAATTTAGATTCTCCCAGTATCTGAAGGATGTGCATTTAAAGTTCCATAGTCAGTAAGAATTGATGGTTCTAGAAAGCCTCAAAATGTCAATGAGAACCTGATACAATTTGTACCGACCCATCATGCTGTAGTTGACTCATCTTATCTGTAAAAACAAAGCTGTCAGTATCATTTAGCATTCCCCAACATCTGACCCAGGCCACGTCTTACCTTTTCATTTCTTTTACGAAAAGTACTGAAACAAAGAAGTTCTTATCATACTGTGTGTGGGTGTTTTTTTTTCCTGGTCACACAAAGGATGTGTTTATTCCTGGGGGTGATGTGGAATGTGTATATCACTCATACCCAGAACAGTTGGAAAGTAATTCCATCTGTGGTACTTACAGAAATTGCCAGCTCTAGGATGCTTTATGTAGGCTCGTGTCTCCAGCTCTGCCCCTTTAATGTGTGTTATTGGTCATTTGATTTTTCAGATGAAATCCCCACAGTGGTGGGTATCTTCAGCGCATTTGGCCTGGTCTTCACAGTCTCTTTGTTTGCATGGATCTGCTGTCAGAGAAAATCATCCAAGTCTAACAAGACTCCTCCGTATAAGTTTGTGCATGTGCTAAAGGGGGTTGATATTTATCCTGAAAACCTAAGTAGCAAAAAGAAGTTTGGAGCTGACGACAAAAATGAAGTAAAGAATAAACTGGCTGTGCCAAAGAATGCATTGCATCTTGACCTGGAGAAGAGAGATCTCAATGGCAACTTTCCCAAAACAAACCTCAAAGGTGGCAGCCCTCCTGATTTGGAGAATGTGACCCCAAAGCTCCTTTCAGAAGGGGAAAAAGAGGGGGTTTCCCCCGATAGCTTAAAGTCCAGCACTTCCCTTAGCTCAGAAGAGAAACAAGAGAAGCTGGGAACCCTCTTCTTCTCCTTAGAGTACAACTTTGAGAAGAAAACATTTGTGGTCAATATCAAGGAAGCACGTGGCTTGCCAGCCATGGATGAGCAATCGATGACCTCCGACCCATACATCAAAATGACCATCCTTCCAGAGAAGAAGCATAAAGTGAAAACCAGGGTTCTGAGGAAGACCTTGGACCCAGCTTTTGATGAGACCTTCACCTTCTATGGGATCCCCTACACCCAGATCCAGGAGTTGGCCTTGCACTTCACAATTCTGAGTTTTGACAGGTTTTCAAGAGATGATATCATTGGAGAGGTCCTTATTCCTCTGGAAGGAATTGAATTGTCTGATGGAAAAATATTAATGAACAGAGAGATTATCAAGAGAAATGTTAGGGTAATTATTTTTCCTTAGTTCTTAAAGTATTTATAAACAATCTTTTATGTAGTTTTTTTTAATCTATGGATTTTTATTAGGATAATAACATTTTGTACATATCAGCTTTACTATATTTAATTATTATTAATCATAATCATATCAGGATCAGGAGAATAGAGTAGATGAGGGAAAACTTAACTCATCACTGAATGCTTAAGGCATTTCAATGACATAAAACACATAGGCATCCTTTACAGATACTCAAATATCACTTATATAAATATTTTTAGTAATTTCTATCACAGGCAATTTGACTAAGATGCCACTTCAACTAAAATGCAGGAAATATTTCTTATTCATGCTCAAGGTAACCAAGATATTTCAAGGTCAGCATAATTGAATCTGAATTTTAAATTTAAAATTAAAATTAAATCAATTTCTCCCGAGGATTTGGAGGCTGTATTGACTTTTCATAGGAGTGCTTTTCAAGGAGGAGACATCACATCATATTGAATTGTAAATGTTCCTCTTTATGTTGTATGACAGAAAGTGAGCTACTCTGCCTGCAGAGTTGTACTACTTTGATTCTGGGACTATCACAAAATGATAAGACATTAGTTAATCAAATTTAATCCTATTCCCACATAACATACAGAATGCAAAACTCATTCTAATTGTGGTATTTTAGAATAACCCGTGTCTCTAAGGCATAATTTCACAAAATAACCTAAAGCTCATTTTGACCATATCCCTGCCTTTGTATCTTTGTTGAACTTAATGAAAGTTAAGGTCCAGAAACATTAAGTAGCTTGAGACACCAGCTGTCTAGTGGCACAGTAGATCTGTATCTGCCTCTTATTCTTCTTGAAATGTGTAATCACACAGCTGCCCCATGCCAGCTTTTGGATAAATATATATATATTTTGAAGTTTTAGGAGCTCTGGCCCAGCCATCATTCTTACTTATAATCAAGCCCCAAGCTTACATTTTGCTACTTTCAGTTAAAATTGGTACTCTTGAGTTCTTGGAAATCTTATATAATGTCTTTAAAGTACATGTGAAACTTAAGTATTATGCAAAGAATGATCCTGTGGTACTGTCCACATATAAAGCATTAAAAATTGCATCAAGTCTCTCCTATATTTAATTCACTCATTAGAATAAATAAGGACTTTGGAAGGGGGTTGGTGGCAGAGAATGTTAACTCCATCATCCCTCTGGCCCCAGAGAGTGATGAAAGTCAGAATATATTTCATTTGGTCTGAATTTCAATTCCAATAATCTCACTGCTGAAGAATTCAAAATAAAGTCAAATTTGACATGAGTCATTTTGCCCTGTACAAATGGGTTCAAATGATAAGATAATACATTACTATTAATAACTTCAAATGTATAGATTTCATTTAAGAAGCCAAAGTAAAACATACATCTGTGTAAGCTGTGCTCTAAATATTCCTTTAAACATTTTTTATAATGGGTGTGGCTAACTCATAGACCATTTTAACATTCTGTAGTACCTAAAGAGACCAGAAGATGGCAGACAGTTGTTTTCAAGAGGTGATGATATGGCACAAAAGCTTGCTACTCTTGGATTCCTTAGCTTACTAAAATAAAAATAAGTAGATAAGTTACACTTAACAAGGCTATTCTATTGATGTAAAATGTACACATTTCAAAACTAAAAAGTAATAAACATGCTTATACCACATCTCTCTTTGTTTAGAAGTCTTCAGGACGGGGTGAGCTGCTGATCTCACTCTGCTATCAGTCCACCACCAACACTCTCACTGTGGTTGTTCTAAAAGCTCGGCACTTGCCTAAATCCGATGTGTCTGGACTTTCAGGTAAGAATTCTTCTGAAAGACTCAGGCTCAGTGTATATGTGAGTGATACATTGGGCAAAATAGTTAATGAACGTAATCATGATTTTGATTTACCTTTTTACTCATAATCAAAAAAGACATGATAGTTTTTCTGCTTATCGTTTTATAGAATGATAACGTGAGCCAATGCCATTAGCAAGAACACAACTATGTATTCTAAGATCTAAACCAAAGAGTGTATAGTGTAGGTAGGTGTCTGAATGGGGTTAAGCAGAAAGCAGTGATGAATGCAGAGACAAGAGACCATAGCCAAAAATACGGTGATGGGTGTAAAATAAAGATTTGGGAGAAAAGTTTTTAATTTTTGTATTTTAAATGAACCTGCCTACCCAAACACTTCTATTATTTTATTTATGTTTCCTTTTAATTTCTTATTTGTCTGCTTTTAAGAATTAGCTTTTTCCTTTTTGTGACTAATGTAAGAAACAATCTTGTTATATGGCATGATGCGAAAGAACATATGACCTATGTTAAATTTATGACCATGAGTTAAAATTATCTGAGCTCAAACCTTAACTCTTTCATTTGTTATTTATTTAATTAATTAATTTATTTATTTTCCATTGCCATTTATCTCTCTATGCCCTCTTCCACTTCCACCACCCTCCACCCCAGCAATCACCACACTATTATCCAAGTCCATGATTAAGAATAAAAAATTAAAGCCTAAAAAGGCATCGTCACCGTGAATTGTAAATGCCTGTTCAACAGACAAAGCAACCCAAGCTCAATAAAGTAGAGAAACTTATCCAAAGTCATAAAACTCAGTAATTTTAGATGTCCACTCATGTTTTTTTTTCTTTCTATCTCATTCTCTGTAATGAGTTACTAGTATTCAGAATGTGTCACCAGAACATTCTCTTTTCTTCCCCTTTATGTTGTCTCTTCATCCTGACATTACAGTTTCTTCCTCATCCTCCAGTTTAGAACTGCTTTCTCTTATGTTGCACGTTCTTGGTTATGTTCAAAGTCAGATTCATGAGTATCTTTGCTCCATTCTGCCTCATTTTCGCTGCAATCGCACTTTGTTGGCATTCAGTCATCTCTGAGGGCACGACTGTGTTGAGGCCAGCTCCCCAGACTGATCCTGTCCCTGTAATGTCTCTTGTTTCCCATTGCAGACCCCTACGTCAAAGTAAACCTGTACCATGCCAAAAAGAGAATCTCCAAAAAGAAGACTCATGTGAAGAAATGCACCCCCAATGCTGTGTTCAACGAACTGTTTGTCTTTGATATTCCTTGTGAGGGTCTTGAAGAGATCAGTGTTGAATTTCTGGTTTTGGATTCCGAAAGGGGGTCCCGCAATGAGGTGATTGGGCGGCTGGTCCTGGAAGCATCTGCGGAAGGAACCGGAGGAGAGCACTGGAAGGAGATCTGTGACTACCCAAGGAGACAGATCGCCAAGTGGCACATGCTCTGTGATGGTTAGCATCCTGGCCATGCATTGGGACTTAATGATTTTTACTAGGCAAGGGATGATTTTCTTTCTTTCTGGTATATAATTGCAAGCTTGTGACAGCAAGCTTCCTTTTATGTTGTTGTTGTTATTGTTGTTAGAAATGGATTGAATTAGCAGACCAGGAAATAGCTGTAAATTATCATGATGAATTTCCCCTTTCCTGGAGACATGGGATGAATTTTCATAAGCTTATTTAGTCCCTCCTGCAGGTTACCAGGGATATAAATAAGAGTAGTCAAGCATTTTACGAATAAAGCAGTAGAGTTCAGGTTATGGTGGGCTCTAGGAGGTCATGATCTCATTGGAGCATGTCACTGGGAGTCAATGGGATTCTTAAGATTTAGAAATGAAAAGTGTGTCTTCACTTATGAAAATTCATACTTTTTTTTCAGGTGGGGAAATAATTTTTCTTTAGATCCAAAGATATTAAAGAAGTATTCTCTAGTTTGTTTTTATTAATTGTGTCATGTGCAAATGGTGTCGTGCATATAAAAATATATAGTCAGTGATCTTTGTTTTGTAATTATTTGATGTGATTTTATCCTAAGAGGAGTAACTTAGGTTTATTTCAAAAGAACAGTGAGAAAACTGAGTAATCATTTTATCAAAGGGCTGAGTTGAGAACACTGTGGCTGAAATATGATTTTTCTTTCCCCCTAAGGTTATATGTGAGTCAAATGTTGTAAAATATAATCTCACATCAAGACCATCAAGGCCTTGAATTATTCACTGCCTGTCACAAGTGTCAGTGTAGTCTAAGAAAGCCCTGTTTACCTTGTGAAGTTGTTGAATTAACTAGTGGTTAAAGAAATGAACTTCAGGTAGAAATCCAGTTAGAAATGCAGTTTTCTTATAGGAACTATGTATAGTATGTCAGTGTACATTCGAGGTGTGCCCTTGAACACAGAGAGGACATGGCTAACCAAGTCTTCATTGAGTTGTTCTGCAAAAATGAATAATCTACTATTTGAAAACAAACAAACAAAAAAAGACTTAAGTTTTAACCATTGCCAGACAGAAAGCATTACTTAAACTAACAAACTGATATGATTAAAAAACAGTATGCAGCAAGCCTAATATAATTTACATATGTTCACACAAAATATATTTAGGCTGTCAAATTAGCACAATAAAGTATGTTTCACTATCTTTTCTAGGCTAATTTGCCTTGAGCTGTTTTCTGTGGAATGGTTTATAGACAGAATTGTGTCTCACATTGTTTTCCAGTGCCAGGGCCCTGAAAATCATTAAAAATCAAGGGTACAGCACGGCCCTGTGACTATTTGGAAAGAATGAACTTGAGGTAATGTCACTATATGTGAGTTTTTAGAGAAGTATGGGTGAAACTCGCTCGGGTAAGGTTGAATTATTAAATATGCAAGTTAGAAAATAAAGTCTACTGAAAATTTTACATTATGAGTCAGGTTTTGTGTCAGTACTCTAGCAGTTTTTGAGAATGTGTTTGATATCTCCGTGTTTGTAAATTCTATGACAATGCATTTACAAAACAACTTCTACATGCTTTTTTTGACTATGCCTAATGTAAAGAAAATTGTGGGTTTTTTTACATGTACAAAAATGGAAACTGACCTCTTTTTTGTGCTTTAAGATGACTTTGGGATTGAAAAGACCATTCCCCCATCATTGTCTCCATCCCTCCACAAAGTCACCTCATAACATCTTGGTCCACTCAACATTTCCCTGAAAGCAACATGAAATTAATTGTACTTCATGTGTGGTTTGGGGAAGTCAATGGCCTTTTTACGTATGTAGATTTGGTACATGGGCCATGGAATATAGTATATTTTAGAGCTTTGGAAAGTTGTCAGGAGTCAACCCTAGGATTCTTCACAGCCACCAAAAGTTAGTGGCGGTACCACATAAAGTATGACTGTTGAAGAAGGGTGTTATTTTTATTTTAAAGGAAAACAACAAAACCAACAACAAATACTTTTAAAATTGCAATGAATAATTTGTAAATAGTTTTTAGTTATTAAAACTTAAAAGTGTTTTTTAGTGTGAAAAGTTGAGTAAAATAATTTGCAACTGCGTTTAAGACAGAGGAAAAACAGAAAAGCAATTGAAACAGGCAGGGACATACATGATCCCATCATCTTCTGAAAGTTGTCCTGTTTTATAATGTATTACAATATTAATGTGAATATCTTGACTTCTGTTACAATCCTGTACTGTATTAAACATGTAAATTAATTGTTTGTCTGATTAGCTAATCTCACCACCCTAATAGGGAGGTGTTCACGTTTGAAGAACTGTGTAACTCAGTAACTGACTTGTTCTGATGTTGTAACTCAATAGAAGTGATTTTGGAAGGAAGCATGGTGTATGAGATGGTGTCTGTTCTTTCGTGCCAGCAATGTATGATGTTTGTAAGACCATGTTTGTAAGAGATTAATAAACTGCTGCTTTTGCCCAACCCATTTTCACTCAAACTTTCTGCTGATGAACTCTATTAAGGCCTTTCTTATTTCTTTCTAAGTTCTCAAGTTTCCCTAATAAATCTCCAAGCATAGGTTAGGGAACATTAGTGATTCAGCACCAAGACCTTTCATGTATCTAATTTTATTTTCCTTAATCCTCATAACAATCATCTGGGGCAATTATCATTATTGTTATTACACAGAAGCAAAACCTGAGACTCAAGGAGCTTAGGCAATGGACTCATGTGCATATGTGTATATTCACAGTTTCCTATTTATTAGATGATGCCCCTGATTATTAGATGATGTCCCTGTTTAATATATATATATATATGACATCTTTCCCTACCTGCATATAGAAGAGGTAGTTCTCATCCTTTTTACAGCTGAATAGTACTCCTTTACAGCATCACTTCCAAATGATCATTTGTTTTTATTCTTTTATTATAAGTGAGACCTCAATAAAAAAGAAACATGTGTTTATTGGTTTTTACATTTCTCTAATAGCTAGGTTGCATATAGTAAATTTAGTTAATATTTAGTTTAAGTCTGAGACATTTTAAGTTTCATATTGGAAGCAAATGTAAGCATTATGAAAACCACTACTGTTCAAGAATAGTAGTAGAAAAAATGTTATTCCAAAGATATAAAATATATTTTGATCATTCTGATATACCTCAACATATATGAGAAGTCATATCTCAATAGTCATAGATATCCCATATTTTGTCAAATTAATTGTGGGATGAAATAGGTTGTGTGTGTGTGTGTGTGTGTGTGTGTGTGTGTGTTTATTTCAGAGAAGAAGGGAGAAGGAGAAAAAAATAGAAACATCAATGGTGAGAGAGAATAATTAATTGCTGCCTCCTGCCCACCCCACACTGGGGATCAAGTCTAATCCGTTACCATTAGGGAGTTTACCAGTAGGAAGTTTGGGAAAGGAATGAAAGTAGCTAAAAAATAAAAATTGGGACTTTTTAATGTTCACTTTTATCCAATTTCTAAATGTACAGGAGTTCAACCAAGAGAGAAAATTAATTTAAAGAAAAGCGTATGCAGGACCTTCTTTTCTGACTATTAAGCGTAAAATACCATCAGAAAATGCCTGACCTTTGTGTCATCTACTTTAAATTGACAACTCCCTCTTTGCAGTGAAGGTGAAAAGGCTAAATCCGTTATCAGTATGCTAGAAGCAAAGTGGAAACACAGTGGAATCCAATCCAGGAAACAGGAGGCTGCTTCCCCCCCCCCCCCTCGGGGGTGGGGGGGGGGTTGATGTGATTTGAAATAGCTTCCAAGAGGTGAAAATGTTACCCATACCACGAGGTATTCCATATAGGCTTAGAAGTCAACAGAGGAGGTTTAGGTCTGTGAGCTTAAAGCTCCCCTCTCCTGGGAAAGATGGCTACGTTCCACTGCAACATCCTACAACCCCGAAATTCCTAAGAATAGCAACAAACACACAAGGCTGTCTTACAAAATCTCAAGACTTAATCAATATATAAGGAACAGCCCTAGCCGGTGCTCAGTGGTTAGAGCTTTGGGGTGTGAACTGAAGGGTCGCAGGTTCAATTCCAGGTCAAGGGTATGCAGGCTAGAACCTTGTCCTGAGTTGGGGTGTGCTGAGGAGACAACAAATCCATGTGTTTATTTCCTATCAATGTTTCTCTCCCCACCCCCTTTCTTTCCATTTTCTCTGAAAATTGATGGAAAAATATCCTCAGGTGATGATTTATAAAAAAAAAAAAAAAAAAAAAAAAAAAAAAAAAAAAAAAAAGAATACGAGGGGCAGAATTGTTAGGATTAGCAGATAGCAAAGAGATCTAATGCACCTAGCTTCCTCATTCAATAGATACCAGGACTTTGGTGACCTGCCTGGTAAAATAACAGTTTCGCCAATAAAACCTGCTGATATTATATACCACCTCACCCAGCTGCTGTTCCAGTTTTCAATGGCTTCACATGCAGACTACCCAAATAACTTATCCATTGCCCCTCCCTATTATCACAGGAAAACACTTGTCTTGGTGGGTGGTTTAGTTAGACGTACAGTCAGAGGCTGGGAAATGGATGCATTATTGAGGTTGAACTCAGATGCCCTGGCCACAGGCAGAGCAATGAAGGCATTTGTTTCTTTGTAAAAGTAATGGAGAAAATAATAGTTCCAGAAAATAATGTAGGGGGGGGGGGAGGACTGGAAAGGAAGAATCAGCCTTCACTCTCTAGTTATGTAAAAACTCATTTTGCTAGACCTATGTTTTCTCATCTCTAAGAAGCTATCACTATTTTTTTTTGCTATTACTATTTCAGTTAGAGGTGACAGCTGATGTCACTCTCACAGTCAGTAGTCTCCCTCAAATGCTTCTGGTCTCAGCATTCTGGGTTACTCTTCTATCCCCAACCCCACACAGTCTTCCATTTCTGAGAGTTCCCTTATCCATACAAATGTGCTGTGCTGTGTGGTGTGTGTGTGTGTGTGTGTGTGTGTGTATACATATATATACATATATATACATATATATATATATGTATATATATGATTAATTTTTTTTACAGAGAGAAAGGGAGAGGGAGAGAGAGCTAGAAACAACCATGAGAGAGTAACATTATTACCTTCCCCCTGCACATCCCCCATCGGGGATGTGCTTGCAACCAAGGCACATGCCCTTGACCAGAATTGAACCTGGGACCCTTGAATCCACAGGCCAGCACTCTATCCATTGAGCCAAACCAGCTAGGTCCAGATGTGCTATTTATAACCTGGCCATTTTCCTCCACTGAGCAGTCAGCTCTCTGCCTGTGGGGATGCTCTGAAGCTTAAAGGATTCTCATGATGCTTCACAGAGTCACAGTGAACTTCCTCAGGCCATTGCCCCATCTCCCATCTCCACGGGTAGTGCTCACACTGCAGACCACACATGCCTTCCTGTCTGAAGCTGCTCCACAGGCCAGCCCGCCAGTGGAGTCAGCAGGAGCTGGAAGTCACCCTGCAATCCCCTCTTCCATGCAACTGAGGAGAATTCCCCACCCCTAACTCTGTGCCAAATTATATGAGGCTAGAGATTATCCCCCTCCTTTGTCAAATTAAGATTGCCCTTGTCAGAATCTTTGAGTTTTTGCTGGGCCAATTAACCCTGGCCATAATTTGTATGCGCCATTTCTCAGGCATAAGCCCAAAGATGCTACAGTGTAAAATAAGCTGAATGAATTTTTCTTTCTTTTTTTTTTTTTAAATATATTTTTTTTTATTGATATTTTACAGAAAGGAAGGGAGAGAGATAGAGAGCTAGAAACGTTGATGAGAGAGAAACATCGACCAGCTGCCTCTTACACACCCCCTACCGGGGATGTGCCCGCAACCAATGTACATGCCCTTGACCGGAATCGAACCTGGGACCTTTGAGTCCGCAGACCGACGCTCTACCACTGAGCCAAACCGGTCTTGGCATGAATGAATTTTTCTTTGTGGTACTACAACCTTCCTGCCCCACCACCCTTATCTGAACCCCAACATTCCGCTAAAGTTTATATGCCCACTATTTTCTCCCTTTGGATAGATGGTCTCCCGTAGAAAGAATACTTATAAGACACCCCTACCATGTTTTCCAAACATCCCTGAGTCCTGGGGTGAGTGGAGCCCAGCTTTGTGGTAGGCACACTCCTGTTGCCATAATATTTTCAGATGGATCAAATGACCTCTATTGTTCCCCAGTCCCAAAACACTGGCTTCCAGTTGCATATTTGTCAGTCTTTTGGTGGCAACATCATGAGTCATCAATATTCCTATATTGAGTCCTGTTCAGGTGGCTGAGTTGGTTGGAGCATCATCCTGAATACAAGAAGGTTGAAGGTTTGATCACTGGTCAGGGTATATACATAGATCATAGGTTTCATCACTGGTGGATACAACTGATAGATGCTTCTCTCTCTCTCTCTCTCTCTCTCTCTCTCTCTCTCTCTCTCTCTCTCTCCCTACATCTTCCTCTCTCTAAAGTAGAAAAAAAATTAAAAATAGCCCTAACATGTTTGGCTCAGTGGATAGAGCTTTGGCCTGAAGACTGAAGGGTTCTGGGTTTGATTCCTGTCAAGGGCAGGTACCTCGGTTGCAAGCAGGATCCCTGGCCCTGGTTAGGGTGTATGTGGGAGGCACCCAATCAATGTGTGTCTCTCACATCAATGTTTCTCTATCAGTGTCTCTCCCCCTCCCTTCCACAAAAATCAATCAATCAATAAATAAATAAATAAATAAATAGATAAATAAATGGAAAATATTCTTGGGTATTAAAAAAAAACATTTAAAAAATATGAATATCTTCAGGTGAGGATTACAAAAATTTTATCTCTGAGAAGCTCTGAGATTTTGAAATTACTCAGTTTTATTTATCTAAACAATGTGGTCTTACAGAGATCTAGGGCTCTTTCAAAAGCCTAATTTGTGCAGTGGCAGGATAGTTTGGAGTCAACTGATTTATACTAAAAGAGCAATGGGAATTTATTTCAAATCAAGAAAAGTGCTAGGCACAGAATTGTAACTGATGGGATTAAAAGATCAATAAACATTGTTCTTGCCCTCAAGGCCTTCACACACACACACAAGAAATAGACATAGATACAAGAATAAAGAACAAGAAAGAATGTGCTGTATGTTGTAATAGTGATATAAAGTAAGACGGGATTACAGGGAATGGAGAAAATATAACAAAAATATCTGATATTACAGAAGTAACTTTATGTAAAATTGAAGTTGAATATTAATTAGGTTTTTATATAAAAAACATGGATGAAACAAAAAAAAGTGCATGGCTTGTTAAAAATGATCAAGCAAGGCATTTTAATTTGGGATAATTTGTGAAATAAAGCTGAAATGTATGCATTGAACAGATTCTGGAAGGCTATTTATGATCACTAGGCACTTGAATATTCCTTTCTTTAAATTGGGTAAATTGAAAGTTGTTCATTATTGTTTTCTTCTTTGGGTTCCTATTTTTAACCAAACAATGAAAGAAACAGATACAGAGTTTCAAGTACCTAATGGTTTTATTTTACTCATTTTTTTTTTTTTTTACTTTCCTCCCTCCCCAATAAAATTTCACCTCAAAAGATTGCTGAAAAAATGATCTTTCTCTTTGAATATACATCTCTAATTCTAAGCAGG